>OY856188.1:142027749-142047216 GCA_963693315.1 Diogma glabrata | reverse complement strand
TAAAAGTCGTTTTACAGAAAATTCAATAAATTCTGTAGAATTTTAGCTTAAAAGGTGAACCAAAATTATTGCATCATTCAAATGGCATGCAGAGTGTTGGCAACCAAATGACACTGTTACAACTGACAGCTAAGCGTTATTAAAAATGGAGCACCACATAAAAGAGCAATACCTTTGTATTTTTGAGCAATATAGTTCACAAATTTAATCGTAATATGTAGGTATTTAACTTTATCAATTGTGAATAGGTTGGTTAAAAAATTCAGAGAAACTGAAAGAACTAATGCTGGTCACTCTACTCACCCTTAAAAAGCGATTTGTGCATATACCGGTGCTTGGTATCGTACCTAATAATCTACTTTTCATGCTTATGCAAAATATTTCAAATAAACGCCGCGAAACAATGTAAATGTAATTGTAATGCATTGTTAATGGAAATGAATTGTTTTGCGAATTTTGGTACACTCTTTACTTTAAACAAATTGAAACATGTTTCTTTTCTAATTTTTGATGTACTAGTTCAAAAAGTTTAGCATCGAAGTAAAGTCAACCATTTCATTCAATAACATTAATATTGTTACATCTCGAATTATTAGATAGTCACGTGCGAGCGATTTCATAATATCATGCCCATACTCTAAATTCTAGAAGACAAATATGCAAGATATTTCCCCCCTTTTTATATCCGTTCTAAATATTCAATCATTCATTACCTCGAAAACTGTAATGTTTTGAATACAGAATAATACTATTAAATTTTCACCTTAGGACGAATTTAACAATATGCATCGAATGGAATAATTATATTTTTTTGCTTTAAACTTGTTTATTTGTATAATTTTATTTAAAAGTAGGGTCCCGTGTTTTATTAATATCTGAATAAAATAAAAAACTAATACCAACACTACCAGGTGGTTGTCGAACCTGTTGATCAAATTACGCTCAAAATAACATATTATTCATACATTTGTGTTTTACTTTTTCGAAATTGATCAATGAAAACAACTTTGTTCAATAATAAAAAAACTCTGATCGATTCTACGAAAATAAAATGAAACAAATTAAACAACAATCAAACGATTAAATTATTTATAAACAAAATAAAAAGCACCACGAAAAATCTAAACAAAAACATCACGTGACACTGTTTTACTATATACATACTAGAAAACTAAAATAAAATAAAAACATTACACGGTCGCGTGGCAGATGTAGGAAAATATGAAAAGAGATCAAGAAAAAAAATATAATTCAAAACCACGCGGCCAGATGTCTTGTCTTTTTCTTAGCTGTTTTTTTCTTCTTTGCTTTGAGTATATATATACAATTTTTGTTGTTTATTTTGAGAAAGGAAGATGTCAATGAAAAGAGACAGATGTTTTGTAAGATTTAAAAAATAAAACAAAATGTTTTTTTTTGCCTATCTGCTGGCAATTAAGATTAATTGAAAATTTTGCAATTTGGAGCGAGAATGTGGGTTGGTTTATTTTTCGTTGATTGATTATTTTACGAATGTTATATTTGTATATGTATAGTGAAGTGAAGTCAATAATGTATGTATTCTAAATCTTTTTTTATTAAATTTGTTTGAGAATTTACTATTGTTAAACAAGTTGATGCTAAGGTGAAAATCTTTCGAAGTTCTCACACACACATTTTTAATTTTGCACAGAGAGGTTTTGTGCAGACGAGTTGTACAGAATGTTATTCAGAATTGTTATGATTGGTTAGATAAAGCCTGATAGATATTACATCATAGCATAACCAGAATCTGCCATCCCCATAAAGCCGTGGTTTTCAAAGCGTGTTCCGCGATGCTCTTTCAAGTGTTCCGCGAAAAAATTAAATAATCAATTCAATTAAAAATTGTTTGAAAATAAAAATCGATTCAATATAAAATATACACGTACGTAAAATTTACACGTTTCTCGACCTTGTATGCATAAAAATATCTTTCGGGTTAAAATTACGTCTTGGAAGCATAAAATATTATTGCAGTTCCTTTTACACATAAATAAATAGAAAATGTATGAAGTTTTTGTTTCACACAATATGAACAAATGATTGGATAAGAAACCCGTTTATTTCTTGAAAATTTTCTAGTTTTACTTTAAATGAAGAAGAAGAATTGACGTCGCCTTCTTCAGGTCGTGGATTAAAATTACAGTTCCATGAAAACACCCCTGAAAGTTTTTGGATCTCTGTTAAAGATGAATACCCGAGTATAAGCAAAAAATCCCTGAACATATTATTGTTATTTTCCACGTCATAACTTTGCGAAGCAGGATTTTCAACAATGGTCAATATAAAGACAAACAAGCGCGAGAGACTAGGGAATTTAGAAAACAAAATGCGTGTGGCGTTATCATTTATATTCGTCCCAATATCGCGGAGATCTGTAAAGATCTTCAAGCTCATGCATCGCATTAAGTTTGAGATTTTTTTAAAAGTATTGTAATTTTAATTGTGTTTTTAATATTTGCATCAATCAATATCGGTGCATATTTTATTTATATACATGGGTAGTTCACGCTTCTTAGTTCTCACAATTTATATGCTTACAAGCGATAATAACTAAACTACACCTAGGCGCATAAGACCTCTCTCTATAAAAATTTTTTGGAATAGTGCTGGCTGATGGTACATGTCTCCATCCATAGATGCCTCTACTCTTGTTTTCAGCATCTCACAAATCCGATTTGTTATGGTTCTGTCAAGATTTTTTCATTGAGATGGTGGTGTCGCCTACTTCAATTTCTAGAAAGGCAGATCTAGTTACTTTATCTGCTAGGTCCTCCAATTCTCTAGCCAACCGTACGTTTCAGTTGATCTACAACCTCTGCACACATGGAATTATCTTGCAAAGGCTTTCTAACATGAGTACTCGTGCCGCGTGCGTATGTAGATTTCAATCACCCTTTCCATCGTTTTTAACATTTAGATGTTAAACTTATGGGTCTGTGAGATTTTAGCTCACATTTACAGTTCTTGAAAATTCTGGGATTCTGAAAATTCTCTATACGAAAGGTACGGTAAAAGTCACGCTTCCCCCTTTGCAAGAAGGCTAGAACTATTCCGACCATCCAGAGTTATTGCTAGCGCCCTCAGCGATTTCAAAGAATGCCAGCGATTTCACAGAAGGTTCTGAGCGTACTTCTCTGAACCCTCCTCATTTCTTTGTTGTACGTTTTTGCTCCACCAAATTGCGTTTTTTCTTCTTTTAACAGGAGTTACAGGAGTAATTGTGAAGCTGGATTCGTATGCTTTGAAACTTGCAAGGTTTACTTCCACTATACCGCGGCATAGTACTTATAGCCGTATTCCTAACTGTTACAAACTGTAAGCCGTCTTTAAGGTTTCACATACGTCATACCGTGTATTTTTAAGGTGCTGAGTATAGAGTATTTTGTTTTTCATACTGTTTACTTCAAACATAATAATTCTATGGTCGGACAAAAATGTTGGTCAAGGATTCCTGCCGTTAGATATATTACCTTCTCTGTTGAATTTGTATCAAAAATGTGCTTCCGACATTCAATACGCTAAGGTTTTCTTTCATTAAAAATTTTAACACAAACTCACCCCTCTGATTCCTGCCTGTAGTGTAGTGCGAGAGATTTCTCACTAGTCTGGCTATCACTTTTGGAGAAGAAGACGATAACATAGTGAGAACCCAATAGAACCCCTATCCCTCTGTACTCGTCGTGGTCTAGGAATAGTCCTCAGCGTAAAAATCCACCGGTAATGCACAAATTGCACAAGTCATTTGAAAACCAACCCGGTGCGAGGAACTTCGAATACCATATGATATAATTTCCGAAAGGTTCCCGTTTTCATTTGTCATCCAGCCTTCTGAGTGATCAATAGTTGGTAAAGGTGGGCATCTATGCTAAGCGCAACTTGTCCTGCCTTGTGACATGGCACGACGACAGTCAGTTCACTAAGTTCACTAAGTCAGAACATTGATAATTTGGCAAGGCTAAAACAGAGAAGGCTAGCTGGTACTTAGACTGTGATCTTGTTATCGGTCAAGTATCTAAAATCCATTGCAACAAAAATTGGTCCATCCTTAACTCATAGTATCAATTAAACTTTCGACACTGGATGCTTCCCAAACGTCCTTAAACAAGCAAAAATAATTCCAATATATAAAAAAGGTGTAAACAAGATAAAAACAACTACCGCCCAATCTCAATCCTTCCCATAATTTCTAAACTCTATGAACGCCCTATACAAAAACAGCTAAATAAATACCTAAAACATAGCAATTTAATTGATGCAAATCAGTTTGACTTCTTGCAATCCAGTAGCTCTATTGCGGCAACTTTAAATTTAGTTGAACTCGTATATCAAAGCTTAAGAACAAAAAAATGACAGTCCGTTTATTGATTGATCTTATAAGGCATTCGACTGTGTTAACCATAAAATTCTAATTAAGAAGCTGGGATGGATTGGAATCAGAGGACAAGATTCTAGAAATGCTTTGAATGTGGTATTCCCCAAGGGTCGAATCTCGGTCCAAATTTATTCTTAATATATGTCAATGATATTTTCAGTATTAAATTTAATGGTACATTACAATTATTCGCGAATGACGCTATTCTAACGTACAGTTGTTCCAACAATGTTCCCAGATGGAATCAGATCATAACACACTGGACAAATGACTGACTCAAAACAAATTACGACTTAATATCAATAAGACACACTTCATCAACTTTTATATAAGAAACCCAATCGGTTGTGGAACAATTCAACATGTTAAACTGAATGACGAATATATCAAAAAAGTAGAACCAACAGTTTATCTTGGTCTTCGGTTAAATTCACACTTTAATTGGGCAAATCATGTTGACTATGTGAAAAATAAAATATCTACTATAGTTGGAGTGTTCAGCAGAGTAGGCAAATGTCTATACCAGAATGTAGCTCTCAATGTTTACTCTGCCTCAATACATTCTCATTTAATCTACTTGTTACCTATCTGGGGGAGCGCAGGAGCAACTAAAATCCAGCAATTACAAATATTGCAAAATCAAGCCCTGAAAAAACTGAAATCTATAGTGAGAAAATTTTTCTCCGACTCTATAGTGAGAAAATTCTCCCACTTAAAAAACTTATTGAATATGAATGCCTACTCACAATCTATAAAATTTCCAGCTTGTTTTAAATTATTCAATATCACCTAGATCTGGAAGATATGCAGCTAACTTCCGTCCTCCACGATACACATATGCAGTCTGCCAAACCAGCGTATTTTATAAAGGTCTCCAACTGTTTAACAACCTTCAAAACCCAATTAAACAAGCTAACATAAGCAAATTTAAAACCACAATCAGATCTCAGTTATATGTTAATATTTTTAATGAGTACAACATAAGTCATGGCTTATGAAATTAACTCAACATGTAGGATGTATTAAGTTTGGGATTCAACTTCACCTAGACTTTCTAAATTATTTAGTTGTTCGATTGCTTGTACCTGATTCATGTTACTTGTATCTGATTCGGTAAAGTTTTAAATTTTTTTGCATATTTTTTATGTCAAGCTAACTTCAAGGGAGAATATGTATATGATTCATAAAAAAAAATAAAAAAAAAAATAATTATAATTATAATATAGTATTAATAATGTTTTCCTCTATGAAATGTATATTTTTTAGGAAAATAAAAGAAAGTAAAAAAAAATGTTACTAAAAAGTTAGTAAAGCATTAGTAAAGTTCTATCGCTTATCCAAAGAACATAAACGCCAAAAACCAATTCAAAAACACAACCAAATTTAGTTAAATTTAGTTAAATTCACTAATCAAATCATGAATTTTCTAATAATCAAAAAGTGAACTTCAATATCATATGAATACAGTAT
Source organism: Diogma glabrata (assembly GCA_963693315.1). Taxonomy (NCBI): domain Eukaryota; kingdom Metazoa; phylum Arthropoda; class Insecta; order Diptera; family Cylindrotomidae; genus Diogma; species Diogma glabrata. Next base: position 142,041,350 of record OY856188.1, on the reverse strand, counting down.
TTGAATTTTATAGACATACCTATAATATCATAGTATCATAGTATTATAAAACTTAAGTTTCTGAATAAAAACATTAGGTCTATGTCTAATCTACAAACAAAAACATTTAACCTGTAAATATAAAAATAGCAGCAGGTTTGATTCAAGCAGGTGAATTAATAACAATTTATTTTCGTTTTTATGTTACTTTCAGATCATAAGAAAGCCAATGGTATTATTCATACATCATGAAGATTCAGGTGTATTTATATTGATTTCGATTTTGGTAAAAAAAATTGGTTTTTCAATCTTTTCATACAAACAAGACATTGGTTTTGTATTCGTTTTTGTTGTCGGAGTTTAAAAAAAATGTCATTAAAATTAACGAAAATGTGCAAGGTGCTTTTATATGTTTAATATATTTCTCTTTTAGAAATTTGATTTCATTTTTTAAAATGATTTTTTAACTTTTTAACAATCTTCACTTTTACAATCTACTATATGGAACATTCGCGCTACAAAAAAAAATATTATTGTTAAGATAGATAGTGCTTTCTGTTTCGGCCCATTTAAAAGCTTCAATACGAATATTGTAACATTATCGGAGTGAATAATTACTTTTAAGCCTTTAGCCACCAGTTTTAAAAATAATAGTAGATGGTTCAAGTTCCACAGATCGGCCAAGTTTCACGATAAAACGTCTCTTTGGAGAATGCTTCAGACTCCAGTTGCATATAAAAAAATTGTAATTTAGCCAGAAAAGTTTTATTTTAAATAAGAACTGTATTTGCAAGAAATATCACTGTCTTCGGTGCAGGGGCGCACACAAGCGGGGGGGGGCTTGGGGGGGTCTTCTGGGTTCGCACCCCTCCCCCCCTAACCGATTTTTTTTTCAGCGCGTTTTTTATTTAAAGTTAGGAATTGTTTAATGCAACCATAATAAATTAAAGATTAACGTCTCTGAATATCAGGCTCATTATTTATTGTTATCAATCAATGCGAAACTATTATCTGACGCAAGGTCAATTTATTGCTATATTTTTGGTTAGGATATATAGACAACTTTAGGAGAATTTTTTAATTTGGAGGAATTCAGGAATTCGAAATAATTCCTTTAGAAAAATTTTTTGTGTTTCGTTCTAGGATTCGAACTCACACTCATCAGAGGCACATGTTCAAATCCCGTGTGTCTTACACAGCTTAGCCACAGCGGCTAAGTTTTCATGTTCAGATAATTTCTAAATTGAAACTTCATCATTTTTCATATTTACTTAAGGTGAATCTTTCATCTACGATTACATACATACTGAAAATCGCAATTTTTTGGGATTTTTTGTATTAAATTTCTAGATATGTATGAATTAAGATGAGAGAATATTTTAAAATTAATGTTCTTCTCAAATATTTTAGCAACAACTGACAAGATTGATATGGGTTTGTAATATGTTGGATCCGTTTAAGGCACCTTTTTTGAAACTGGGCGTACACTCCTCATTTTTTCAAAAAATACCCTTCTTATATGACAAATAGACAATTTTAGTAAGGATTGATGCTAATTTCGTAGCAAATGTTTTAAAAATAACTGAAGGAATGCTATCTGGCCCAGATGCCTTATAAGTATTAATTTGTAAAAGCATTTTCCAAATTATATTTTTACGAAAAATGATCCGCCCCATTTCGATACAACTACAGGAACTGGATTAGGTTGCAAATTAGGTTCCACTAATAACTTTTTAAAAATTGCGGTGAGTGCTCAGCAAAATTAGTAGCTTTTTGCGTAATAAAAGATTATTTTCTGCATCTATTAGTTTTCTACATAATATATTTTTTTCTATTCTGTTTTCATCAGTTTTATTTTGGTTATACTTTCAAAAAGCATTTTTGAAATTTATTGCTTCTTTATATTTACTCGAAACCCGCAGATCAGCCTTCGGAACGATCAATTGAAATAAACAATTGCGCATACCCATGGTGTATTATTTCTAAAAAATTAGAAGCAGAAATGTTTGAGTTAAAGATATATAAGTATCTGCCAATCTGCACGTTAAAATCCCAAACAAGACCAGGATCAGTTTTAAACTACTTAAGAACTTGTAAATTTAAATGTGTGGAAATTAAAATATGATCTGACCCACCTAAGGTTCCGATACTTTTATTTGTACCAACGAAAAACAATTCACTACTTTTGCCAGGAATGTTTTTTATTTATTTCACTAAGATAATATACCAACTTTCTAGATTTCCTGGTTAGGTTGGTATATTATCTGAGTGAAAATAAATATAAAATAAGATAACAATACACAGTTGAAAAAGTTACTGCAATTTTTAATATAAGTTTTGCTATATGGGTTATGTAAAACAAGTTATTATTAAATTGTAAAGCAAATGTTGGATTTTGTTGCACCTTGTTGCATCTACTGCAAACCTATAAATTTTAGTACAACTCTAACAATATAATTTATGTTTATTGAAATGGTAGAAGTTTGCAAACAATTTACTACGCTAGAAGTTTGAAAACAACTTGCTAGCAAAAAGCCTTATATTTTTCTTTAAAGCAAGCTTTGCATTGTTTTTTAATAGAGATTTCCGTAGGACCTATATGTGTAGCAATTTGTATTACATATTCAGCTTATTTTTAACTGTGTATAATAAAAATAAAGTAAAAATTTTATTTCACCAAAATGTTTTAGTATCAATAAATTCGTTCCATTCACAATAATGAAACCCCAACAAAAATATTTGTTTTCCAAGGCAGACAGATTGGCCTTTAGAAACGAAGTTTTTACAGCGCCTCAATCCTTTAAAGTTTGGTTCCAAATCTTCTATTTCTCCTATTATTGATGGTGGTTTAATCGTCACTGTTACAGCAAGAAAAGCCACATTTCTCGCGGAACACTTTGCTTTGAACTTGATCGTTTTGGAAACACCTATAGAAATACGCCAAATCCAGTCGTCAGGAGTTAGTATGAAAGATCTTGATTTCAAAACCAAAATTGTCGAAAAATCTTAAGAGAGCTAAATACCTCGGAGCGTAGGATTTTACCTCACAGTCCTAAAGCAGATTAAAAATGTTCTCACCGACCGATACATTTCGGCATCCATCGATGACTTTTCTTCTGAGTTTAAATTAATTAACGCTGTTATACCCCTCAGTAAGGATCAGTTTTATTCCTTACTCTAAAATTACTCTTATTCCTTACCTTAAAAAAACTCGGCCTCCTCCATAGATGTAAAAATATTTCACTCCGTATCAATACTCCATATTTATAAGTTCAATATTCGTCCTTGTATGGAGTATTGTTGTTAATTTCGGGGCGCTGCACCTGTTTCCATCCTGGCTCTTTCTGACTCTGTCCAAGAGTGTGCTATGCGAACTGTGGGTGATCGAAATTTAACATCAAATCTTGATTCCCTACAACACCATCGTACTGTTGTTGATCTCGTTGTTTTTTATAAATACCGTCACCAGAAGTGCTCGAATGAAATCCGATCCATTATGCCTCAAACATATTCATCTTCCCCGTTTTACTCGTCAATCGGTTTGTGGAAACAGTCAAAATGTTGCGATTACTCATTGTTATAGTGGAAGAATGCAGTGGGATTTCTTTGTCCGTACGAATAAATGAAATGCTTTGCACGAATCAATAGTCTGGGGTATGTTCAATCCACGAAAATTTAGAAAAAGCGTGTGTCAACACTTTAGAACGCATGTTGTTGTGGGAACCTAGGTCTTAAAAAGTATCTATGTGTTGTTGTGACACATATTGTAATTCCTATAACACAACACTTTTTATTAAAAAAAAATTCTTTGGACCCTCCCTAAAATTTTTTCTGTCTGCGCGCCTGCTTCGGTGCAAAGTTCATCACTCCTCGGTTTTCAATATTGGTTCTTGGTTTTTAAAAATGTCGCATTAATTTTTTATTTAAAAACAAGATTAATCAAAAATTGATTTAATGTTTTAGAAATGTTTGTTCTATTAAATGCGGAATTGTTTTTATTATACTTTTATTATGCTAAATTTAGGAAACAAAAAATACAACATACAGGCAATACAAGCAATACAGTCTTACAGAACATAGTGACCTATTTTTGGGTGATTTTTTGTATTCAATTTCTAGACTTTTCTATGTATAAATCCATAGGATGAGAGAATATTTCGTCAACATCTTAAGTCCACATCCTAAGTCACGAGTGTAGAGTCACTATTAATTGTTGTACAAACCTTCAGTAATAACTAACCCGCTTTTCACTGGTGGGGTCTGGAAAGTTAGCTTTACTGGAAGATTTGTATGATGAAGGAAAATAACGTTAAAGTTTTAATGTTAAAATAATTCTTATTTATTTATGGTAATTCATTTTCTTTAAATAAGCAATTTTTGCTGCGTTAACAATTATATCAAGTTATTATAAAGAAAATTAATTAAATATAATAATGCAATTTTGCATTATTATGCATTATTGATTTCCGCTGGGTTGGTTGATATATTTTTATCTGTTGAGGTATCAACATACTCCGGGGCCCAGCTGTATACTGTTATACTTCTAGTTGATGGGCTGCAGGAATTCCATTAACCTCTTTACTGCATCGATATTTGATAATTATAATAATTGCAATGGACACAATTAGTCCATACAAAATAAAATAATGATGAACATCATGAACTGATGGCCTTTGCAAGAAAGGTAAGGTTTCTTGATATTTTACTGTATTAATAGAATTTTCTGCGATTCTCACCTCTTGAAGAATACTGTTATTGATGGAGTAAATCAAAAGTTGACTAAAGTTGACTAAAGGTTAAAGTTAAATGATCCCTGGGATTGTAACAATATTTTTTCACTCTTTGTCACGCATCTTGGTTTCAGTATAAGTTTTCCGCGTTCGTTTAGATGGATCATAAATTGTTCTTCTTTGCATATGATCCGAAGATTGGTTTCATTGCTTAATGCAAACAACCAAGTGTTGTTCTTTAATTGGTACCAACTATCAACAGGTTTTGCTTTTTGAACGTTACAGTATTTGTTGATTTTGTTCCAGTAGAGTATTGATAGTTCACACGATTTTGTAGGATCAGTTGTATGAATTGGATGTGTTTGCTTACATAAAAACTCTTCTGAGCTTGCTGCAAAGCACTTATCCAAATCCGTGGTTGACATAAAATAGTATTGGTCCATGTGTAAGCCTGTGATGAGAATCACTCCTTTTGGTACAATTGCTTTAGATTCATTAAATGTATTCATTGGAAAAGCGGTGAGTTTGTACATATTATGGAGCATGTTGTCTGCTAATGGAAGATTGAAGTTGACAATTAGCAGATTTTCAATTGTTCTTGCTGTGACTGTTAACACACGATACATGTGAAGGATGTTGTGTTTTCCGTTTGGCCATGGTATTTGTTGTCCCTTTGGTATATTTTCATTAATATATGATAGTTCTTTCTGCAATTGTTCTGTTGTTAAGATAGTAGTTTTTGCCATTATGGAATGTGTGTTTGTGAACACTTGTATAAGTGTTGTTTGTCTATTTCGGAAATTAACCATTAGAAGCGTTGTGTATAAAGACATTTTAATAAATGTTGTTTCATGATTTATTCCTTCCAAAATTAATTGAGATTGCTCTTTGAATTGTAACCAATGGTTGTTTATATCAGCCTCTTGTCTTTTTAATATGTTCAAGGTGGATTGCGCAATTGATGTTTGATTTTTCTGCAGCTGGAGTAAGTGATTTTCATTCATTTGAAGTAGTTTTATTTGTTGTTTGTAGTGATTAGCATCCCGATCATCCATTACTCCAAATAATTCATGTTCTATTCGACCAATGAAATTGATCAAACCTCTTTTTTCTCGATGATGAGTTGGATGTCTGATCAACTGGTCGTGCTGTACTATTTCCGTTAGCATGTGATCAAACTGTTGGTATGCTTGATTACAATTTGAAATATTGGTTTTCTTGCATATTTGGCTTATTTTTTCCAAACAGCGGTGAAAAATATTTAGTTCTTGCTCGTAGGTTGACAAATTTAAATAGACAATTATGTTCCAATTATTGTTGGTGAACCACATTTTACCTAATTTTTCAAAGACAATTCCTGGTTGGTTGTTCAGTTTGTGAACCTCACACTGATTATTTACGAAACTTATGTTTGCTGCTTGACCAGGACAAAGGATTGCAAATATCATAAAAATTGTAAACATATAGTGGTTACTGCTTATTTTGCATGGTGCCGTGTTCCTTCTTGTACATCTAGTATTGGTGGTAGTTTTGTGCTCTTCAGACTTCTTTTCGTTGTTTCCTTTTTGTTGTAGATTTGTATCATCATTAATTTCTATTTTTTCAATAGGTAGGCGTGATAATTTAGATATAGGCCTTTTCAGAATGACCTTCCCCGGGCCACAAATTGTCGCCACTCGCACCTTGTTATCTAGTCCTGGATGTACTTTTTCTACTCTGGCCGTCATCCATTTTGTTGGTGGCAGTTGATCATCTATTACCAAAACTAATTCCCCGATATTTAAGTTAGTTTCAGTTTTATTCCATTTAGGCCTTTGTTGCAGAGTTGATAAATAGTCCTTGGACCATTTCTTCCAAAAATGCTGTTTCATTGCTTCAACCAATCTCCATCGCTTAAGACCATTTAGGTTAGTTACTTCTATATTTGGATCTGGCGGTGAAATTAAGGAATCGCCAATCAAAAAATGTCCAGGCGTTAAAACTGATAGATCACTTGGATCAGATGTCAACGGTGATAATGGTCATGAATTCATGCACGCTTCTATTTGAGTGAGTAACGTTGTTAATTCTTCAAAGGTTAATGTTGTTTCCCCTATCACCCTTTTTAAATGATACTTCATTGATTTGACTCCTGCTTCCCATAGACCACCAAAATGTGCGGCACGAGGTGGTATAAAATCCCAAGTAGTGTTGTCTTTGGAGAGAAGCTCTTCAAATTCAGGATTAAGTTGTTGCATAGTTAATTTTTTTTTTTTGTTGAGCTCAGCACTGGCGCCAACGAAATTTGTGCCATTGTCACTGTAAATATCAGTGCATAGTCCACGCCGTGATATAATCTCTTGTATGCTGCAATGAATCCTTGTGATGTAAGATCACTTACGACTTCAATATGGACTGCCTTTGTAGCCATACACACAAAAAGTGCTATGTAGCCTTTGTATTATTTATGTCCTCTTCCTTTTGTTGTTCGAATGTTAAGAGGCCCCGCATAATCTACTCCTGTTTTTAAAAATGGTCGAGAAGGAACAATTCTTGATGATGGTAGATTACCCATTATTTGCTGATTGGCCTTAGCTTTGAATCTGTGGTATTTTAAGCATTTATGAAGTGAATTCCGAACACAGCTTTTTGCATTAATAATCCAAAAACGCTTTCGGATGCAAGATAACGTTAGCTGCGCTCCTCCATGCAAAGTTGTTAAATGAGCATTCGTTATTATTAGCTCGGTTACTGGATGTTTTTTGGGTAAAATAATCGGATGTTTTTCGTTAAATGAAAGTGTTGAATCTTGTAATCTACCTCCTACCCGTAGTATACCTTATTGGTCTAGAAACGGACACAAAGAAAGAATTTTACTCTTACTTGAGATATGCGTTTTAGTTTTTAGTTGTGATATTTCTTCATGAAAGTTTTTAGATTGTACTGTTATTACGATCCGCTGCAAGGCTTCCTCCATCTCTATCGTTGTTAGGGTTAGAGACGTCGGATAATGTTTTTTTCTAAGTCGGTTTACAAATCGCTGACAGTATGCTATAACTCGTTGTAGTTTTATTAATTTAGAGTATCTTGTACAAAGAAGACTATATGGATCAGTTGTCATCATCGTAGTTAGCACAGTTCTTTTTGTATCTGGAATATCTTCAATTTTTAATTCAGTTGTTAATTTTGGCCATTTTTCTTGATTTTCCTTTAACCAATTTGGTCCGTTCCACCATAAATGATGTTCACTTAATTTTTCTGGATCAATTCCTCTAGTAGCACAATCTGCTGGGTTGTCTTCTGTTTTAACGTGGTTCCATTGTGAAGTATCAGTAAGTTGTTGTATTTCAGTTACTCGATTGGCAACGAAAGTTTTGTATCACATTGGACTACCTCTTATCCAGGCTAATGCAATCGTGGAATCACTCCATGCATATGTTTTTATATTTGAAATTTGCATTGCTTGTTCTACATTTCGTAACAATTTGGCTAATAGCAACGCTCCACATAGTTCTAATTTAGGAAGAGTGATTTTTGTTTTTATTGGCGCCACCTTAGTTTTAGCTGTAAGTAAGGTTACTGTTTTATTCCCTTCTCATCTTTGGTTGAAAAATATACTGCTGCTGCGTATGCAAGTTCTGACGCATCACAGAAACCATGCAACTCAGGTGTGTTACATTTTAAATTATTGCCCCATCTCGACATTTTTAGTTTTTCTAGCGCAGGTAATGTCTGTTTGTATAGAATCCATTTAGAATTTACATTATCTGGCAGTGGTTGATCCCAACTAACTCCAGTCAACCATAGTTGTTGGAGGAGGATTTTGGCTTGAATAATTATAGGAGGAAGCCATCCAAAAGGATCAAACAGTTTTGGTGCTTCCGAAAGAAATTTTCGTTTAGTTGTAATAATTTCTGTATCCGGAATCGTTACCTTGAATTCAAAAGTATCTGTTGTTGGGTTCCAACTTATTCCAAGCGTTTTTATTGTATCATCGAGTTTTATCTGATATGATTTTGTTTCTTGAAACTCAATTGGTATGTTTGATAAATACTAAGGTGATTTCCAAACCATTTCCTCAGGTTAAATCCGCCACTGCTTAAAGAATCAAGATGCTGCTGTTGAGTTATAAGTGCTTCTTCGATTGTTTCGTTACCAGAGAGTAGATCATCGACATAAAAATCATTGAGAATGATTTCCGAAGCTAATGGATATCTAAATTCGTTATCGTATGCAATCTGTTGAAGTGTTCGGATGGCTAAGTATGGTGCAGAGGTTGTTCCAAACGTAACTGTCGTAAGTTGGTATTCTTGAACCTTTTCTGTAGGTGAATTGCGCCACAATAATCTCTGGAAATGCTGATCATCTTCATGAATTTTAATTTGTCGATACATTTTTTCAATATCGGCACCATACACGTATTTATGTTTACGCCATCTCAATAGTATAGATAATAAATCTTGTTGGATTGTCGGCCCAGTCATTTGGTTGTCATTATGGCTGACACCGTTGGTAGTTTTAGCAGAGGCATCAAAAACAACTCGTAATTTTGTTGTTGAGCTGTTTTCTTTAATAACAGCATGATGAGGAATATAATACGATCCGTTGTTGTTGGATGTAACTGGTTGCATGTATCCTAGCTCAATGTATTCTTGCATGCAATCCTTGTAAGATCTTTTAAATTCTGAACACAATTCGAATCGTTTCTCTAGCTGTAGAGGTCGTGCAAAGGCTCTGTTGATAGATGCTCCCAAAGGTTTGTAATCTTCTTTAATCGGAATACGAACGATGTATCGACCATCCAGTCCTAAATTATGTGTTGATTTATAATGTTCTTCACATTTTTGTTCTTCTGTTGTAAGAGTTCGTTTGGGTACCACTTCTTCGATCTCCCAGAATTTCTTTAATTGGTTGTCTATTTCTATAGAAGTAACCATTGATTTGATTTGGTCTTGGTTAGAGCTGCCATACCTTCCTGATACTATCCAACCAAATTCTGTTTGTTGAGCCATCGGTTCTGATGTATTACCTTTAATTATGCCATCTAGTATGATTTCCGAGTAATGATTTGCCCCTAACAGCACATCGATAGGACCTGGTTTGTAATAAGTTGGGTCGGCCCACATAAGATTGCTTAAATGATTCCACTCTCTATCCTCTATATGTTGTTCTGGAAGGATGGTAGTGAGAACATCAAGAACCAAAGCGTTAATTTTCATCTTAAATGCAGATAGGAATCTAGGTTGTAGTTCTAGATTCACAGATTTTCGTACAATTCCAGCATTAGCTCCTGCAACTCCAGTTACTTCAACAAACGTTTGGTGTCCTTGTATCTTCAACTCATTTGCCGCCTTTGTTGTTATAAACGTTGCTTGAGATCCAGGATCTATTAATACTCGAAGATATTTGGGTTGAATATTATTTTGATTACAAACTTGAACAAGTGCCGTTCCAAGTAGCGTACCGGACTGTTGTTCATTCTGACGAAGTGACATAAACGTTTTTAAGTTAGATGCACTAACGGCTTGGTAATTGGATGACTGTATATCATTTTGTGATTTATCTGTATGTAGAAGTATGTGATGATTTCCCATGCATTTCGTACATTTTATTGCAGATTTACAGTAGCCGTTGTTCTGGTGCACGGTAAGACATTTTCTGCATAATTTCAATAAATTCACCAGCTGTGTTCTTTCAATTGTTGATAGTTTATTAAAAGCTGGACATTGCTCAATATGGTGACTTCCACTGCATTGTTGGCAATTGTTGACGTTTGAATTTACGGCATGAAACCCTTTTACTTTACTGTTAGTCGATGAATTGCTATTATTATTTGAAGCGTTTGAATAACCAATGTTGCGGTTGTTTCTGCTTTGGATGATACTTTTTGATGCTATTCTAGAGTTGGAGATAGCTTCAAGTGATTGAAATCGTCTCTCTAGAAATTTCAGAAATTCGTCCAATGTTTGAATTTCTCTAGGATTAGCGAGTGTTGTTTCATATAATCTAAGAGTTTCGGAATCCATTTTTTTTGTGATTATTGGAATGATAATTGCATTCAAAGAACTAATATCTGTTCCAAAGTTGTTTATTGCATGTAAACATTCTCTTAATGTATCATGCAGATTTCTGATAGCTGCAGCCGATTCTGTGTTAATAACTGGTAGAGATAAAATTGTGTTTACGTATTTTGTTATCAGTAACCTTTTGTTGTTATATCTCGCTACCAGAATTGCCCAAGCTGTGTTGTAGTTTTGCTCAGTTGTTTCCAAATGACTTATAATTTTGGCTGCATCACCACCTATGTAGGATTTCAGTAAAGACATCTTATAAGTTGTAGTCAATTTAGGATTTTCATGAATGAATCTTTTAAACTGATCGTAAAATGATGACCACTTGCTGTATTCTCCATAAAAACGAGGAAAATCGATTTGTGGAAGCTTAATATCGATTTTCGATTCGTTTATTTCTATATCCATCTTATTTCTACTAATGTATTGCTGCAGAAGAGTTAATGTTTCTTCTGCTTCATCAGTAATAGATTCGTAGATAGCTTGTTGGTTTACATATCCTGCATTGTCTTCCTTTTCTAGAGACATAATTATTTCATGGTGAATAAGTTCAAGTTTTTCCATGGTAGATTCGATCTGTTTTTGTTTTATTAATAAACACTCTTGCGGTTTTCGTAAATTAATAGCGTCTCGAACTCCTCTTAAATTTCGAATAAGTTGTGTGTTCATTATCTCTTGTTTTCTTGTTAATAATGATTCTGGTAAATCTTTTGTTCCTGTTGATAAACCACTTGAAAAAGTTGTTGATGCTGGTAGTTTATCTGGAACAGAGTTTTCTGGATTACTAACGGCACCGGCATTCTGCTGATCTTCATCTAGGTTGTTGGTTACTGCGACTGTTGGCACTGATTGTTGTTGTTTTAGTTCAGCCATTATGTATTCGTACGATTGGTGAACCTTCAGCCGATGTTCCTTGAAGTAAGGATGCTTCGTATCAACTCCTTTGGTGGTTCTTAGTATTTCGTCCACCCGTTGATACTCCAGATACAGCCTTTGTACTGTAAGTTTTTTTCTCTCGCAATAGTCATATGTTTTTCTTTCTTTCCCATCCTTCTTGTAGTTTGTAACCAGCTGTTTAAGATTTTCAGCTGTCTCTGCTTGTTGGTCGATTAGAGCTTTTGTATCCATTGTTGTTTATGTTTAACTGATCTTAATGACTGTTGTTCTTTCTGGTCACTTTATTTTACTTGAAGACTCGAAGGACCATGTACAAACCTTCAGTAATAACTAATCCGCTTTTCACTGGTGGGGGCTGGACAGTTAGCTTTACTGGAAGATTTGTATGATGAAGAAAAATAACGTTAAAGTTTTAATGTTAAAATAATTCTTATTTATTTATGGTAATTCATTTTCTTTAAATAAGCAATTTTCGCTGCGTTAACAATTATATCAAGTTATTATAAAGAAAATTAATTAAATATAATAATGCAATTTTGCATTATTATGCATTATTGATTTCCGCTGGGTTGGTTGATATATTTTTATCTGTTGAGGTATCAACAATTGTTGTCAATCAATGCGAAACTAATATCTGACGCAATTTCAATATATTGTTACATTTTTCCAAGCTTGCTTGCTTCGAATTGGCCTTACTCTCAATTCGATAAACGCAATCCCCAATCTCTACTGAGTTCGATCACTGATTAGTAGGCACAAACACCAGGTTTTATTAAGTATTCAACAACTCAATTGTTCCACAACAATAGGAAAACAATACAGTAAACAATATTCCTAACTAGAATATTCTTTCAACAGCTTCAGAAACTCCAACGATTTATTGTAGAAATTTCCAGTACACCACGTTCAAAATAATACACAAAATATTTCTACTCAATAACACTTATAACTTTATTATACTTATAACTTTACACAAAAACTAATTTAAAGAACTTTTTTATAATTTTAACTTCACTATCGCAGGTTTAAAATAACACTAATTCAACACTACAAGAGGTAATTTCCTTATATACATTCTGCCTAATCTCTAGAAATTTCGCGGTCACTTTTTAGAAACCTTGAGAAAATATTAGAATACTCGATTATTTTACGTTACGTTGATTTGATTCATAAAATCATTTGTTTTAAGTAGACCCTAGTTCTAAGAATATGTACAACAACAACAATATTCATTTCATTAATCTGTTGTACTATTTTGTTGATTTGATTTTCCTAGAAGTGACCGTAATCGTCTAGATTTTTCTGTACTCGTAACAATATGGCTATATTTTTGGTTAGGAAATATAGACAACTTTAGAGGAATTTTAATTTGGAGGTGTTTTTTGTGAGCAATTAAGCTTAAGTACATAATCGAAGTCATGGGAATTGCAAACTTCAAGTGACTTCCAATATGTACTTAAGCTTAATTGCTCACAAAAATACCTTCCAAGTTAAAATTCCTTTGAAGTTGTCTATATTTCTTATCCAAAAATATAGCAATAAATTGACCTTGCGTTAGATATTAGTTTCGCATTGATTGACAACAATCAATAATCACTCTACACTCGTGACTTAGGATGTTGATGAGAACTTAAAATGTTGACGAAATATTCTCTCATCCTATGAATTCATATAAAGTAATGTCTAGAAATTTAATACGAAAAAATCCCAAAGAAATGCAATTTCCAATATGTAATCATAGATGAAAGATTCAACTTAAGTAAATATGAAAAATGATGAAGTTTCAATTTAGAAATTATCTGCACAAGAAAATTAAAATATGCTTCGTCATCGCCGCTGTGGCTAAGTTGTGTAAGACACACGGTATTTGCATATGTGTCTCTGATGAGTTTGAGTTCGAATCCTGGCACGAAACACAAAAAATTTTTCCAAATGATTTTTAGAG
>OY856188.1:141910249-142022749 GCA_963693315.1 Diogma glabrata | reverse complement strand
TTTTGATTTATTGATAAACAAATTTTATTTTCAAACTTGTTTAGAATCAGAATAAATCGGTTTTTTCGCTTTCTCTCAAAGTTTCCAAAATGTAGTTACACGTAAATGCTTTGGAGCCGTTTTTATCCTTTTGATTAATTAATTAATTAATTAATGTTTTTTTTTACCTGAATAAATAAATATTTTTTTGACGAGCCAAAATAATTGCATATTTTAATTTTTATATGACATTTTTGTTTTGTCATATTATTTTTGACAATAGAAACTTCAAACAGTTTATCGAAATTAAATAATAATTAAAGCTACTATACCAAACGGCAACAAAATATTCTTTTCTCACAGCTGTAAAGTCATTTTATGCATTTTATTGTTTTTATTCCAATTTATTAACTAATAGAGGAGGATGCGACAGCCGAATTTTGAAGTCCATGGTGACAAAAATATTCGGTTGGCACAAAATGAGGTTGTAGGGAATGAATTTATTCTTTCAGCGTGCTTGACTTTCAAAAAAAAATTCAATGTTCGACAATTTGTCGCAGATTTATAATAAATTCACAACTTTTAATTATATTTTATCCATTTGACGCTTTTAAAACTAACTTTATTTGCGTGTTTTTAAAATAATAATACTATGAAATATGAATTATTGAATGTATACAATTCTCAAAAAAACGAAAAACAACAAATAATGATACCTTCGTTATGTTGCGTTTTGATTTTTGAATCAGCGCAAAAGAATAATGAAATTTATTTATCTGTATATGGATTTAGTACATACAAAAAATTTGTAATAAAACCGCTTACTCTGATTTAAAATTATATCAAAAACTAAAAGCAATTTTGCTTTACTCTTTGCATGAAATTAATTTAATACATGTTAAACGTTCCACTAATTTTTACTTGAGAAAGAACTAATTTGATTTAGGAGTATTTTGCAAGAAGTGGTTAGTGAATATATCGGAAATGCTTCGCTCTATTTATAATTATTTTAAGTTTTTACCACAGTATTCATTAAAACACATAATAATAGAAAAAAGATAATTTCTGGCAATTAATTAATTTATTTACAATAATAAAATATCACTTATAATATTAAAATTTAAATATTATCAAAATATGTAGTTCATTAATAGTCCATACATAATATTTTTAATAAGAAATTTGCAAAAAACATTTAATAAAAACATGTCTTTAAATTATACCAAATATTCACTGAAATCGCTCGCAAACCAAATGCATTTTGTTAACTCTGCATAATCGCCAAACAAAGTAGAAGTGATTGATTTAAATTTTTGTGAGTTCTTTCCCATCAAATACTCCTCAAAATTTGCTTATAATTGCAAAGTTTTGGGTTTTAGCACCTTATGGGCTGGTGAATAATTAAAAAATGAATAAATAATGAATGCACTCACTACACTAACAATAAATTACATTGACTGCATTCATTATCATATTCAGCAGATTGAATTGTCAATTGGCGTATATAAAAAAAGTAAACAAAATTGAAATTTATAAATCAGATAATAAATTGATTAATTAAAATATAATTAAATTTTCAGAATTTCATCTAAAATAAGACGTTGCTTTTACTGGAGAAGCCAATTATGGATGCAAAAATAGGATACAAATTTAATTAGAGAAGCCAAGTATTGATAAGTTTAACATGAATTTTATCTTATTACATATTAATTTTATTTTATTTTTCTTTGCAAGAAACTTGGAAACTTCTTCTTGTTCAAGTTTGAACAATATCAAAAATATTGACTGGCTTCGAGTTGAAATCAGCTTAAACGTTCGACTCAACAACCAGACCTCTTATTAATATTCCATTATCCTAACGTTTGATTAGCAATATTTTCAATTATGTACTCTGAGATCACTCTAAGATACTGAGAGATTAAATAAAATAAAACATCTCAATATCCTGTCGTCTAATCCTATAACATCTGCAAATGTTAAATGTTTTTTGTCTTCATCCATCTTCCATCCAAATCCAAGTGGAAAAAAACCTTTCTCTAATATCACGACAAAAAAAAAACATTATTCAGTTTCCCTTATAAAATCAATAAAATAAATTTCAAAAACAGTCGATGTAATAATAAATATTTTTTTTCATTTTGGAGAACAAATTGGTTGTCACATGTTTGTGTTTCTTATTTGATTTGTGACATTTTTATTTTATATTCAACAACTTTGAGTTCATAATATCTTGCAATAAACGAAAAAATATGAAAGAAAATCTTAAGAAAATGAATAATAAAAATGTTTAACTTGACCTAAATTATGATTTGTTTATGTTACGTTATGTTAACAAGACAATGTGGTGTTGCAATTTGTTATAATGATTCTATTATTTATTGATCCGCAAGTGCATTATATATTGTTTATGAAAAATCACAGATTTATGATGTAAATCATTGTTAGATGTAATGAGATCAAGCAACAGTTGGAAGGATTATTTTATATTTTTCAGAAAGACTTGTTTGCTTTTATTACCATGATATAACAGGTGGTTTGTTTGACTGTGTATGTTTCTTGCTTTAGTAACAAGTAAAGATATTCAGAAATATGTAACGTTTCACTCTACTTAATGTTAAAGTGTAATTTCTACTTTAGTTTCATATAACTCTACATATCTGGGTTTTAATCATGAGAAAGAGGGTACGTCACATGATCAAGAATTATTGGTAAACGAATTAAAGTTTTGTTCCCGAAAAATTTCACATATTTAATAAGCTCCTAAATCGGAAGATCATTCACCGACATAAAACCATCCGTATCTCTATGGTGAAACATAGTTCCCTTACGCGTGTATGGTACAAGGGGTGGCACATTCTAAAGGGTTGTAAATCAGAAATATAGAGTGACATATTTAGTAGGCTCCTAAATCGAAAAATCAGTCACCGACATAAAACGATTGATATCTCTATCCTTTAAAATAGTTCCCTTATGCGTGTATGGTAGCACTCTCCAAAGGGTTGCAAATCATAAATATAGAGTGACATATATAGTAAGCTCCTGAAGTGGAAGATTATTCACCAGCATAAAATGATTCATATCTTTATGCTTTAACATTGTTCCCTTATGCATGTATGATACAAAGGGTAGCACTTTCTAAAGGCGAGCTTTCAAATTGGCTGATAAGTAACAAATTTCTGTTAAATTAATACGTGTTTTCTGTTCAAAAATACTTACTTTTTCCTTTCAGTATATATTAATTCACATATATACAAATTTTTGGAACACAATCTGTTAATATTTGACAGCCAATACGGGCTTAGAAATAAAAGATCAACAACCTATCTATTGAACTACGTAGCACATCTTTGGAATAGCATACTTGATAAATATGGTGAAACGTACGTTATGACATCCGATATTTCAAAAGCATTTTATCTAATCGCGCATGCCAATTTGATCAACAAGGTCGTTGATCGCTGGTATACCCCATGTCTCAGTTTTATCACCCACCCAATTTTTAATTTATATCATCGAATTTTTTAAAATCACCAGTAATCCGATAAATAGTTTTGCAGATGATAGTGCACTGCAAAAATCGTTCGTCCGCCTATCTTCAAAGGGTAAAATGCATAAACGAATAAATCCCGCGCAAAGAGACGCTACCTTAAATGTAAACAAGGACCTGAAAAAATCGCCGAATGGGGTGACAAAAATTTGGTCAATTTTAATTCCACCAAAACACAGCTATTGATTGTTTCAAGATCTAAGACCGAGATCCCCAACGATATTTCAATTAGAATTTATAACGAACAAATAGATGAATGTGAAAGCACTCGTTTATTAGGAGTCACAATGTCCAATTACCCACTCTGAAAGGATCATATAATGGCGATGGCAAAGAGTGCGTCAAGAAAACTCGGGTTCCTCTATAGATGTAAAAATATTTTACTCCGTATCAATCACTCCAGATTGTATGGAATATTGTTGTCAAGTTTTGGGCGCTGCATATGTTACCATCCTGGCTCCTTTGAATTCTGTTCAAAAGCGTGCTATACGAATTGTTGGTGATCGAAATTTAACATCAAATCTTGATTTCCTTCAAAATCAGCGTACTGTTGCTGATCTTGTTATTTTTTATAAATATCGTCCCCAGCAGTGCTTAAACGAAATCAGATCCATCATGCCTTGTAATGGCAACTGGGCCTATTCATTTTTATTCACTTTTTTTATTCACGCAATTTGATAGACTGCGCGCCAAACGATGTTATATTCCAACTAACTCGAGTCTTATGAGTCCGAAAAAAGAAGATCTATCATTCCAGCACAAATTAACTGATAACATTTCAGAAATATTCAGACTAAAAAAATAAAAGGAAAAAGACTCTGGTGACCTTAGAAGAGAAGAGGCCACAACCGTCACATCCACCACAATAATTGATTTTATTTACATAATGGAATCAAACAAAAAATTATATAAAGGTCACTCACCAGACTCCACATCTCAGCACGTTTGTTCTGCCTAGCCCATCATGTTTTTAAAATTAATTATATAAATGTGGCGCAACCAACAAAACAAAGACGATTGTTGATGAAAATTCCGTAGAATATGGATAGTGTGTTTGATTTGGTTGCGCCACAAAACAAGGGCGATTGTTGATTTAATTTGTTAAACATTTATAAAAAGCAATTAATCTGAGCGCCACAAACCAAAGGCGGTTGTTGATTTAAATTCCGTAAAACATTTGTAAAAAAGCAATTAATTTGTTACGCCACAAAACAATGTGGTCAGGTAGATATAAAGGATCATGGAAACAAAAATATAACAAAATTTTCATAAAAAACCTTAAATTCTCTTTTCCTATAGAGGTTATCTAAATTCCCTGAATAAATTGTTGGTTGTTGTATTTTTTTTTTTTTTTTTTAAATAAAATGTGATGTGTAGTAGGCATTACAATATGTGTCACAACAACACATAAAAACCTTTTAAGACCAAGGTCCCACAACAACATGCGTTCTAAGCATGTTAATGGACGCAAATCTGTTTTTTTTTTTTTAATATTTTTTTGTTAAATAATGGATAACTAAACCATAAATCCTATCACATATAAAATATGACATAGGCCAATATTTCGTGATAGGAAAAGGAAAATAAAAATAAAATAAGAGGTAAAAAGCAAATTTGTTTTAAAAATTTGCAGGAACAAAACTAAAATTGGTTTGCCAATAGTCCAGCTAATGGCATACTCGTAATCCTTGATTATGGGACGCAGTATATTTTTCAATGATTAAAACTCAGATATATAGTTATATGGAGGCTCGTTTCTGCGAGCAAGCTACAGCGTTCCAGCATCAAGGAATATTCATTAGCTAAGATTGAGAGTGCTACCGTTGACTGAATACAGTTCATCCGCCACCACCCCTAAGATATCACCTTGGCTAGTGATATCTCACTGCTATTGCCAGTGGTATGTGATATCTTACGTTAACTCATATGCCAACAGTAGGGACTGAAGTACGCGGGGTTGTCACACCCGTGGATCAAAAAATAGAAAAAAATTGACAAATTAATAAAAACTGATATAAGACCGTACTTGAATTTAGACAGTCATTATATCCAATGACCATATATTTTTTATTCAAAAATATTTAACCTATTACCTTAACGTTTTTTTTCTTTATAAAAAAATTCATCAAAATTTTTGGCTAAAAGAATGCGCACAATTAATTTACATCAAATTTTTCCTGATGTGCATCACCCTATTTTTTTTCTTGAAAGTACTTCACTCTGATCGGATTTACACTTTTAAACACAATCATAACTTTTAATAACGTATATAACATATAGACCAGGGTAGAAGCCATTAAAAATAATAAAAAGTGAAAAAAAATAACAGTAGGATGAAACCCATTAGAAAAGGAGTAGAATATTATAATAATGAAAGGAAAAATAATTTACGGGCGATCTGAGGTCGGGAAGGGGAAGGGGTGAGTTTTTAAGGGTAAAAAACGGTTTAACTCGATTTCCGGCAAAAGTAAAATCCCATGGAAAAAATTTGAATGGCAAAGTTGTAGGTAATAAAAAGATCTAAAACTTTGATACAAACACTTTTTTCACATCACTTCAAAATTTATGTGAAAAATTCAAAAAACCAAGTTTTTGGTTTTTTATTTTTATCTTTTACAAATTTTTTTTTTTTTTTTCACGAAATTTGGTGAAAACTTACCTTTTTATGTCCCAAATACGCTGTTATTTATTTGATTTGAAATATGTATTTTTTCACCTTATTTTGAATTAATATCGAAAAAGTACCCTAATTTTCAATCGAAAATTCACCCGTCAAAATATCAGCTTTTTTCAAAAAGTTGGTATGCTTTCTGTTCGTTGAAATTTTTACTTTCCGATGGTGAAAAAAAAATAATTTATTACTGTAGTAAATCTTCTCAGAAAATGCAAAAAATGAATTGAATTTTCGATTCAAAAAACCATGTTTTTGGGTTTTTTATTTTTATCTTTTACAAAAAAAAAATTTTTCACGAAATGTGGTGAAAACTTACCTTTTTATGTCCAAATACGCTGTAGTTGATTTGAAATATTTATTTTTCACCTTATTTTGAATTAATATCGAAAAAGCACCCTAATTTTCAATCGAAAATTCATTTCATTTTTTACATTTTCTGAGAAGATTTACTATAGTAATATATTTTTTTTTTTCATCATCAAAAAATAGAGATTTCAACGAACAGAAAGCATACCAACTTTTTGAAAAAAGCTGATATTTTGACGGGTGAATTTTCGATTGAAAATAAGGGTGCTTTTTCGATATTAATTCAAAATAAGGTGAGAAAATAAATATTTCAAATCAAATAAATTACAGCGTATTTGGGACATAAAAAGGTAAGTTTTCGCCAAATTTCGTGAAAAAAAAAATTTTTTTGTAAAAGATAAGAATAAAAAACCAAAACCTTGGTTTTTTGAATTTTTCACATAAATTTTGAGGTTATGTGAAAAAAGTGTTTGTAACAAAGTTTTAGATCTTTTTATTACCTACAACTTTGCCATTCAAATTTTTCCCATAGGACTTTTAGTTTTGCTGGAAATCGAGATAAACCGTTTTTTACCCTTAAAAACTCACCCCTTCCCCTTCCCGACCTCAGATCGCCCGTAAATTATTTTTCCTTTCATTTATATAATATTCTCCTCCTTTTCTAATGGGTTTGATCCTACTACTATTTTTTTTGTTTACAAAAATTATCGACCCTGGTCTAATAATGGTTAATCTAATTGGAACATTGCAAATATTGAGTCTATCAAACTTTATCTTATCAAACAATTTAAACTGGAAATTGTTTATAACTTATATAGCCGTTCGACCACAACCCAGCTAGCACAAATATGTAGCAATAGAGCTAATGTTACAAATAAAAGCGTCGCAAGATTAGATATGTAACGCAACTGTAGCTCCATTGCGACAGAAAAAGTTGAATTTACGGTATATTTTGATACAACTTTGGTCGCAATTAGACGACAAATGTGTTATAGCTATATTTAAATAAAATGTGCTGTTGTAACAAACTGAAGTTGCACGCAACAAGATGAAACAACGAATATTTTGGTTCATTTCAGTTGTATATTGTAAAGTTTAAAAAATGTTTTTAATAAGTATTCCTTTACATAATTTTTATTGAAATAATTTATAAGATTTATAAGTTATAAAAGTCAGACATTACTCAATAAGTACTTTGAAACAGAAAAATTTCATGATTATTAGGCCAAACTTTTATAACGGATGCCATTTAGTCGATGAATGTGGTTGTTTTACCTCTGGAAAATTTACGCGCCACCTAAAAATGGAAAATTCGGAGAATAATTGGAAAATTGGAAAATTTTCGAATTTTTATTACAACCATAAAATCCTCAAATATATATCTAAATACATTTTGTAACGCTCCTCTAGTCATATTGAACCGTAAATTCTTAGAGGAAATAAATAATACTATAGAAAATCGCATTAGACTTTTCTCAAATAAAACCGCATGGTGTAGGAAATACATAGAACGACGAAAAATATGGCGAACCTACAGCTTCAAGACAGATTGCTTCCAAAGTTCTTGAAACTAAATAAAAACCTCATTGCAGCGTCCTTGTTACTAATTGGCTATCTAAAATTATAGTACTCGATCCGTTTTCTTTTTCTGTCATTGCAGCTGTATAACAACCTCATTGTAGCGTCCTTGTTTTTTCTGTCATTGAAACTAAATAAAAACGTCGCTGCAACATCGTTGTAACAGTAATTTAAGGAAAATATGTTAGTCACATCAAGGTTGCTAGCTCGTTACTGGATTTGTGACAACTACAATAAAATAACATTTTTAAGATGCGCTACAAAAATAAAAGTTTTAATAACGTTAATTTAACTTAAACAAAACTTCTGCCCTTGCAACTTTTATGAAACATTTTAACAACAAGTGTATTTTTCTGTAACAAAATAAAAGCAGTATTGGAACTGAGCCGAATGATTTGTTGCCAATCGCTAAGTCGAAACTGTAATATAACCCATATGTGACTAAATTCATTTCAAAAAACTGAATTGCAACCGAATTGTAACTTATTTATGTTACGGAAAACGGAAAAGCAGCTGGCTACGATGGCATTTTTCCAGAATTTCTTAAGAATGCTGGAAAAAATGTAAAACAGTGGCTAACTAAATTTTTCTCGAATGTCCTAGAAACCATCAACCTACCAAAACATTTTAAGACTACGAAAGTGATAGCGATACTTAAGCCAGGTAAACCATCCAATGAACCAGGAAGCTATCGCCCGATTGCTCTTTTGAGCACCTGCTATAAATTGCTAGAACGGCTCATATACAATCGTATCGCACCGATATTGAATGACCAGATCCCAGTCGAACAAGCTGGTTTTCGTCCCAATCGCAGTTGCACTGACCAACTGCTCGCTTTAACATCCTATATCGAAGCTGGGTATCAAAAACAACTAAAAACAGGCGCAGTATTCATCGATCTTACTGCAGCATATGACACGGTCTGGCGAATTGGGATTATATATAAGCTGTTCAATGCAATACCTTGTAACACCATCTCGCGTTTAATTAACAACATGCTGAGTAATCGTGTATTCAAAGTTCATCTAAATAATTCCTGCAGTAGGTCTAAAATGCTTAACAATGGTTTACCACAGGGTTCCGTCCTGGCGCCATTACTTTTTAATCTGTACATCCATGACATTCCTGACACAACATCAAAGAAATTTGGTTACGCTGATGATTGGACCCTGGCCACTCAAAACAAAGACATGGGTGTTTTGGAGGATTTGCTCTCAACTGACCTAGCGATAATGAATGACTATTTTCGAACGTGGAGTTTATTTCCCAATCTAAGTAAAACCGAGAGCTCCTGTTTCCACTTAAACAACAAACTGGCAAAACACGAACTATCTGTGTTATTTAACGGCACTGTCATTAAATACAATCAACAGCCAAAGTACCTGGGCATTACTCTCGATAGAACTCTTTCTTTTAAACTCCACCTAGAAAATACGTCACAAAAACTTAAAACGAGAAACAATATATTGCACAAACTGGCAGGCTCTACATGGGGTGCTACTCCAGCTACCCTCCGAACAACTGCTCTAAGTCTGGTTTACTCAGTGGCTGAGTATGGCGCACCAGTCTGGTTGAATAGCACACATACTCAAAAAGTTGACTGCCAGCTGCATGCTACGATGCGTACTATAAGTGGTACTATCAGATCCACCCCTTTACCTTGGCTCCCTGTGTTAAGCAATATCGCTCCAATATCTCAGACATCCATTTGGCAACTCCCGATGTAGTAGCATGGATAGACTCGCTCGATGTAAACATCTAATGTTCAAATGTACTGCCCAATGTTCAAATATTTTACTTTTTAATTTACTTAAAAGACACGCAATCAAATCGATTGTAAGTTCATTTAATGTGTATCCATGTATTGTTTTAGGTAGATTTCATAGAAGAGTCTACCTATTTTTAAGTTTAATTTTTTTAATGTGTCACAAAAAAAACCATACGCTAAATAAAATATGTTACAAATCGAAATCTGTGCTAGCTGGGAAGCTAGTATGTGAGGAGAAATATTTTCATTAATTCCGTTTGAAATTGTCAGAAAAAAGAATTTAACTTTTAACAAAATACGAATCTATGAAAGATGCTTAACAAAATTCTTTCACTCATTTTATATTAATTTTCATAATCATACTACTTCACATAACCAAATAAATTTATCACTCTAAATCAATACTTTAGAAAAATCAGTCCACCAAAGTTATGATCAAATGTCTCAGTGAATGAAACTCACTTTTGCACCCTGCTATAGCATTTTCAAATATAAGAATAGAGCTTATATTGTCTATCTGAACCGTCCACAAACAACAACCGTTTCACCGACATAAACAGCGTCGGAAAAGCCTCAAACGCATTCTTTTTCTCATTTTACTCGTCAATCAGTTTATGCAAATTGTCAATCTCAACAATCATTCACTGTCATAGTGAATAAATGCAAAGAAACTTCTTTGTCCGTACATCGTATAAATGGAATGCTTTGCCCGAATCAATATAGTCTCGAGTGCCTTCAATCCACGAAGATTTAAAAAAAACGTCAACCAACACCTCAAGACGCATGTTGTTGTGGGACCTTGGTCTAAAACGGTATATATGAGTTGTTGTGACACATATTGTAATCCCTATAACACAACACTTTTTGTTAAAAAAAGTGTATCAAAAGAATGATTTTCATTTAAATTGGTAATAAAATTAATTATTTGTATGACATGAAATATAATTGAACATGAAATTAGACATGGAAAAGAAATGATATGATAGATTTAATATTTTTTGCAGTATTTTTAGAATTTTGAAAAAAGATTAAATTTTTGATTTTATTATAACTTTTACAATATTTTGGGAATTTTGAAAAAAATTTTGATTTTGTAATATTTTCTTGAAACGCTAAATGGAGACGTTTTTGATTAGTTTGCTGATTGTATCATCTCTTTATTAAATTATGTTAATTTACGATCTGTTAAAAAATTTTTTTTTTCATCAACGTGATGTTTCGTGTTAGTTGTGTAAAAAAATTTCTAATCCCGCAGGAGGGATCGATTTTGATCGATTATGATCAATGTTGATCTACGGGTCTGACTACCCTGCGTACTCCAGTCCCTGCCATTGACATATGAGTTAGCGTGAGATATCACATACCACTGGCAATGGCAGGAGATGTCATTAGCCAAGATGATATCTTAGGGTGCTGGCGGACGAACTTTAATTAGTCAACGGCAGCACTTCCAGTCTTAGCTGGGCAGCGTTCCATAGCGGTACCGCTCATTAGCTCTTCCGAGGAATCGGACCAACACGTAGTTATGTGTGGGCTTTGTGCCTCGATTTAGGTGGTGGGCGGTGCGTCTGGGGTGCGCTGCATCAGCTGGATTATTGGCATTTAGTTTTGTTTTGTTTTCAGCAAATTTCTCATAATTTGTTTTTCACTTATTATTTTGTTATTATTTCTTCATCTTATCATGAAATATTGGCATATGTCATATTTTGTAGTATGATAGGATTTTTTACTTAGTTATGCATTTTAAAATAAAACATAAAAAAATAAAATAAAACTTTTTGATATATATATGGCAGTACAACCGAAAAAAAATAAGTCTGCAAGTGGTAAAGCAAATTTGCGCAATCCACCCGCCCATAAAGCGGCACGTCCACGGAATTTGCAGGGACAAAACATATATGAATCAATAAAAAATTTTAAAATACATGTTCAAAACATCTGCGGATTGAACGCTAACCATGACCACGTGCAACATCATCTTGAGCACGACAAACCGAACATTCTATTCCTTACAGAAACACAAGTTTCTGAAAATTTTCTCTTTATAGAATCGCTTAATTCCAAATATAGGCTCGAATCAGCTTTCAAACTCCATCAGGGCGTATGCGCATTCATTCATGAGAGTGTTGCGTACACGCGCTTTCCAAATTTTGAACTACACGGTGACGGCTTCAATACAATGGTTTTAAAGATTTGTCTTCCAGAAATGACTTTTTTTACAATAGCTTTATACCGGTCCCCCAACAAACGTAACCCAAACTTTTTTAATATATTGACAAAAATTGTGGACGAGATTAGAGCAAAGTCCCCTAATTGTGAAGTTATCGTTACCGGTGACTTCAACGTCCACAACAAATCATGGTTGGAATTCTCCAAATCGACCGACGATGTTGACAATAGTGGAAAACTGGCAGAAATTTTTGCCGCGTCTCAGGGCCTATTCCAAATTGTTAAAAGCCCGACTTTCACTCCCCGTAATGGCGGTGATAATAGTTTTCTTTTAGATCTCTATCTTACCACAATGCCAGATATTACGAGTGTCGATGTCGCGAAAGGTAGTATTGGAAATTCTGATCATTATTTAATCTCATCAGTTATCAACACTGATTTACTTAAAACTACAACTCCCAAACCCCGTAAAATATTTCACTACTCAAAAATGGATAAGAGTGGTCTTCAAAATTTTTTCCATGGTTTCCCTTTCGACCGTCATTGTTTTTACACTGACAATGTAAATGTTTCTGCTCAAAACTTTACAGAAACCATCCAATTTGCTATCAATAAATTTGTCCCTTTCTCCATAGTAAAACCCAAACAAAAATACTTGTATTCGAAAGCTGCCAAAACGGCACTTAGAAACAAACGTAGATCATTTAATATTTGGATTCATAACAAAACTCCCGCCAATCGATCCCAATATCTAAAGGCCAACAAAATATCTAATCAGATTATCTCAAACGAAAAGTCCGAAATTGACAGAGCGAAAGCCTCAAAACTTACGTCTATGTCTGTTTCTGACAAGAGTTTCTACAGTGCCATCAATTCTTTAAATTCTGGTACAAAATTTTCTATTCCCCCTATTATTGATGGTGATTTAATCGTCAATGATCCCGCAAGAAAAGCTAACTTGTTCACTGAACGCTTTGCTCTGAACTCCACTGTTTTGGAAACTCCTAAAGAAATACCCCAAATCCAGTCTTCAGGAGTTAATATGAATGAACTTCACTTCAAACCCAAAATAGTCGCTAAACTTTTAAAGGGGTTAAACATCAACAAAGCATCAGGAATGGACAATATTCCACCCATTATTTTAAAAACCTTTTCCAAAGAACTTGCACCAACTTTAACTAAAATATTCTACCAATCCTACAAATCTGGTATATTTCCCTCGTGCTGGAAGTTGGCAAATGTCCAGCCTGTCCCCAAAAAGGGACCAAAATCCGATATCTCAAATTATAGGCCAATAGCTTTACTATCGGTCCTATCCAAAGTCTATGAGCATTATATTAATACACATATTTCAAAATTTCTGGAAGAAAATCATTTGATATCCGACAGCCAATACGGTTTTCGAAACAAAAGATCAACTACCGATCTATTAAACTATGTAGCGCATTGTTGGAACAGCATACTTGATAAAGGTGGTGAAACATACGTTATCGCTTTAGACACCTCCAAGGCATTCGATCGAGTCTGGCATGCCAACTTAATCAACAAGCTCGTTGCGTACGGTTTTCATCCCAATGTTGTGAAGCTGATTCAAAATTTTCTGTCCAACCGACACATTTCGGTAACCTTAGACGGATTTTCTTCTGAGTCTAAACTAATTAACGCTGGTGTACCCCAAGGCTCAGTATTGTCCCCAACCTTATTTTTGATTTATATCAACGAATTGTTGAAAATCACCAGCAACCCAATAAATAGTTTTGCAGATGATAGTACTCTGCACAAGTCGTTCGAGCCCCTTCCTTCAAAAGGTAAAATGCACGAACGAATTAATCCTGCCCGGAGAGACGCTGCCATAAACTTGAACAAAGACCTGAATAAAGTCGCCGACTGGGGTGACCAAAACCTTGTCAATTTCAACTCCACCAAAACACAGCTGTTGATTGTTTCCAGATTAAAGACCGAGTTCCCCAAAGATATTTTATTCAGTATGTGTGATGAACCAATAGGTGAATGTAAAAGCATTCGTTTATTGGGTGTCACAGTTTCAAATGACCTACTCTGGAACGATCATGTAATGGCGATGGCAAAAAGCGCGTCCAAAAAACTCGGCCTCCTAAATAGATGCAAAAAATTTTTTACTCCATACCAATTGCTCCATGTTTATAAGTCATATATTCGTCCCTGTATGGAGTACTGCTGTCAAGTTTGGGGTGCTGCCTCTGTTTCCATCTTGGCCCTCTTGGACTCTGTTCAAAAGCGAGCTATACGAATTGTGGGTGATCGAACTTTGACATCAAAACTTGATTCCCTACAACATCGTCGCACTGTTGCTGACCTCGTTGTTTTTTACAAATATCGTCATCAGCAGTGCTCAGATGAAATCAGCGGCATCATGCCTCAAACTTATTCTTACCCCCGTTCCACTCGGCAATCGGCTGCCGCAACCAGTGAAACGGTAAAGATCCCGCGCTGTCATACTGGCAGATCGCAGAGAGACTTCTTTGTCCGAACTGCGTACAAATGGAATAGTTTGCCGGAACACTTAGTCTCAGGTGGCTTCAACCCACAGATGTTTAAAAAAAGCGTTAATCTACACCTTAGAACGCCAGTTGTTGTGGGACCCAGGTCTAGACCTAGGTCTTAAAAGGTATTTATGTGTTGTTGTGACACATATTCTAAACCCTATTACACAACACATTTTATTAAAAAAAAAAAAAAAAAAAAAAAAACAGAGATAAATAGTATATTTTTCTAAAAGAGATGAAAATGCTGTTTTTCGTGAGAGAACATTTGTTCGTTAGCGTCGAGTGAAACAAGCTTACGAACGAAAAACATTTTCATCTCGTATAGGAAATGCTATATTTATGCTATTAGAGTGTAAATTTGATTTTCATTATTTGCATTGGATCGGTAGCAGGGTGCTATTGTTTATAATTTGCAAACGTATCTTTTATACACTACTAATAGAATTTATAAGTAGCATCCGTTTGAAATCAATGTTTTTAAATAATAAACACATTTTAATTATTATTTTATTTTATATACACTTTTTAACACTAAACAATTATTTTACAAAATTGTTATTGTATATCCTTTCAATTTTGTGAATGACTTTTATTGTTTAAAATAGTAAACGACATTTATTTAGAAAACTAAATTTGCAATTAAGTAGACATTTTTTTTTAAAAACCAAATGCTAATGTATTTGTTAAAATCTTATCCTAAAATTTTTTTTTGTAAATTTGTTAAAAAGATTCTCACCTTATGAAATTTTATTAAAAAATTTTTGTGTTTTTAAATGACACAAAAATTATATTTATTTTAAAAAAGTTTTGGTGACTTTTTACTTAACGTTTGCGTTTAATTTGAAAATTTTCTTTAAATTCGTTTCAATCTTTAAGCAATAGATTAATAAAATTTCAGGTACAATTTTTTCTATCTAGTTTTCATAAAAATTATTATCCATCTAGTTTTCTATTCAAAAAAATTATTATTATCATTAATTGTTTTTTTAAAAATACAAAAAAATGGCAATTGTCTACAGAATAACCAAAATGTTTATTCCTAATATCTAATCATATAAAACTTCAAGTATTGTGTTATCATTGATAATGTATTATAATAATCTAACAAAATATTTAAATTAATAAATAATATTAATCAGTGTAATTTAATAAGAATTCGATTAAAGAAGTAAAAAAATTATTAAAAAAATTCTTGTTCTGTTTAATTAACATTTTTTTTTTTTTAGTTTTTTTTCTACTTAATTAAATGGTTCAGGCGGTTGGCCTATATCACCTCTTAAACTAACTTATGAACTACCCGACACCAATACTTAACATCTAAATCGGCTCTGTAATTCTAATCCAGAAAATCCATATTGGATTGGACTGGATTCGAACCGTCGACCCTAACAATGCATAGACTAGCGCTTTAACACACTCGGCTATACATCGCCTTTAATTAACATTACAATATTTATTACACAGTGATTTTAATATTCATTAGTTTTTACTAATTTCGAATTATTCAATAAATTCTGATTTTCTTGAAAAGTAGAATAATTCTTTGAAAACTTATTATTTTTGTACATAATGAACCTGATTCCTAACTTTAAAAACAGTGATAGACTAAAGTTCTTGTGAAGTGAAAAATAATGTCTAAAAGAAATATTGCGTATACAAACCGGACGACCTTACTTTTCTAAAACTAATTAAACAAAATATTGGGTATAAAGGTCTATCAGTAGAAACTAAGAAACAAAAATTCGAGGATAACGGTAGCTCAGACGACGAAAATCATTTTGAAAAAGAAGACGAACAATCGCAAGTTGTAGTCTTGCAAACAGTTGGATCATCTCTATAGCCATCTACACACATATGAACACGCAGCAAATATAATACAGCAGATAAACAAGCTATAAAGTTCTTGTGCCCACCAAATCGGCGCTACAAATGAATGAACAAACTACTTGTTTGAACAGTTTGACAAGTTTGAAAATGAAAATGATTTAAATGAGATAGTATATTCTTGTATGAGCTAGAATGAAGGCAATTCTTCACGAGGATGAAGTTTCCGAGGAATCATCCGAGTGAAGAATTGCTTTCATCCTAAGCGAATACAAGATACTATTTTATCCACGACTACAAATAATTCAAATAATTTCATTCATGTTTTCCTGTAGAAGTTCGTATCGCCATATTGAATGAAATGAAAAACAAAACCAAACATGTTTGTTTATTTTAGATTTTATATATGTATTGTTTTTGTTTTAACTGGTTTATATTACTATACCAACAAATCAAGTTTTTAATTTGTTAGGGGAATTTTGAATAAATAAAGCGTAATAAAAGAAATAAAAAAGAATTTGATATATAGAAAAGGAATGAATACAATTACAATGAAAGATATACGCATGGAAAGTATATATTCTTTAGTAGTCGTGGATAAAATATTTTACGCATTGCACACTTTTTACGCATTGCAAAAGTTACAAAATTTAAACTTTTGCTTGATTTAAGAATGCAAGTGAATTTTCGACTGTACCGAACAGATTTTGACACTGAATTATCGAAATTAGTACAGTCGAAAAAAAATCAGCATATAACTTGGCTAGATTTCAAGGCATTGTGTTGCTAATAAAAAATTAATTAGTAATAATAATATAATCGAATCTCATAAGAAGATTTTCCACTGTTGTTATTTTGTTGAGTTTTACCATTGGAGTTTTGATTGGTTTTGTTAGAACCAGAATTAGAAGAATTTATTATTACTAGATGTAACAGTTTGAAAAGAATCATATAAACTACAATTTACATTAAACTAATCAAAGTTTATTAATTTTTTTGGTTAATATTAAAAATACAATTATTATGGTTATTCGTTGTCGAGTTTTTATTTCGATTAATGACCTCTGTTGTATTTGTTGAGACTATGTATTTTCAATAATAGAAGCTATTAAAGGTGGATTTTATGATGTGCTTTCATAGCTATGGATTTCGTCATCTGTAGTTTTAAATGTCCTGTTATTATTTAAAGAATTTTCCAGAGATGCCAAAATTTTGTTACATCTCTTTATTTTAATATTTAATGAGTCTTTAATATATTATTCTGCCACTGTGTTGGATTTCCATCCACCATATTGCTTAATATCTGTCATATTAGCTCCGGTGTTGGCAAGAACATTAGTGGAAGATCTTCTAAACTAATGACCCGTATACAATTCAGAGTTAGGCAAATTGAGAAATTGTGCAATATATTTTGGGATATTTCGAAATTTATTGATTCCTATTACTTGTTTTGTGCATCTGCCATTTAGATAATTTAAAACGAACTGCGAAGTTGTATTGTTTATTCCTGGTGGGCGTAGGTTAAAATATTTCTTGCATATGTTGCAGTAATTACCAACAACTGTAAAGGATCATGGTGTGTCGGTTTTAGTATTAGGGATAGTCACCAGTAAATGCTTTTCCCAAATTTTGGATATTATTTATATCTATATCCCTTAATTCTTGAGATCGGTAAGCACCGGCTTTGCCAAAAACTAACGCTACCTATAACAAATCCAATACATTTACATATACTGTATATTAAATAAAAAAGTAAAATTAATTATTTTGTTAAACAAATGTTTATCATCTGGTACATCATTAATAAATGTTTGAATTTGTTGTGTTTTTTATATTTTTGACTTTTTACTATGGAAACCGGTCGATGCTCGCTTTAAAAAAGCTTTAAGTCTAGCGTATTTTGAAATATCCACATTAGGTTTCATATTAATGGTGCAGCGTGGCATGGAATATATACTCCAAACAGTGGATGGCTTGAGATCATTCCATATTTGACCCATATAAGCTAGAAGAACGTTCTCCGAAAATGAATTTATATTATTATCACAACTCCAAATCATAAACTTGTAGTACACAAATTCATATCTTTTTCGCGATCAATAATGTTTGGTGGTGTGCATTCTATATTTATTTCACTATCGGACATCATAATTATCAAATATAATCTATCTAAATTTTTTTATTAAAAAATAATTAAATTAAATTGTAATTAAGTAAATCATTGATAAAACTTACTTCTGTAAAATAGTTATTGTTAAGTTATTGTTATAGTTATTGTTAATTTTTGATATGAACTTTTGTTGAATTATTTTAAAAATAAATTTTTAAACGGTCACTTTGGGTAAATTCAAATGAAAAAATTACATAAGACATCTACGTTTCTTTTATTTTGTTTTATGAATTGTAGTATTCTGTGCCCACCGCTTCGGCGCGACAAATAAAAGAAAATTTATACCTTGTTCACAATGCAGAAAATGTTATAATCCCCATACAAGTTTCCAAAAAATTTCATAGGATTTCATATAATAATTTTAAAAATTATCCTTGTAATTTCATATTACTTATATTACAATTAGACATTTTTAATTGGTTTATTAAGTATTGATGACCAAAGTTACTTGTTATTTTCGTGTTGTTTTGACTATATTCACATGTTTTTCGGCAATTTTTATGAGTAGTGAGTGCCTTATATACAGTTATAAAAAATCTTTGAATGAATTAAAATGGTTTACTTGTAGTAAAACCTAAAATTTTACTGTCAATTTTTAAAATAATTGTAGGTGTGTTATGTGTAAAATCGGTTGTAAATTTATGAAATTTCATTTTTTATCCCCCATCTGTAGGCGAACACCGGAAGTATGCGGTTAATGAAAAATATTGTATACGGTCATTCTTATCTTTTATTAAAATATTTTCACACTAGTTAAAAAATTTGCCATTTTCATATGTCAATTTCAATATGTTATTTTCATTTAAAAATGTATTTTTGAAATGCTATCGTAGAAAAAATACTTGTACTTTTATATAGAGTTTTATGTTTGAAAACTAAAACCAATGTCCGCATAAAAGTTGTTTGCCGAAAACATATATCAAAATCCTTAACCCAGACCGAAGTCTTGATGTCTCAGAGCTTGAGATTTCAGTCCCTCCATTTTGTATTATCTTAACTTTAAAAAAGATTTTTAATCTGAAACTAACTGGCATTTTATTTAATTTACAAGGTTTATGAATTCGTATACGAATAAACTATATATAGAGTTGGAAAAACCATTATTATATTTTAGAGAACAGCTTTGCCCTGACTGGATAATGAATTCTCCAAGTTCAGATTGCCTCACTCTTTTTCAATACTTCGGTTATTTCTAATAATTTTAATCACTATGGTTGTGGACGTTGAGGTCACCAGTAGCTATTTCTTCAACATTAGTAAACTGGACTCTTATTTTGTTTACAACGTTTTCCAGGAGAATCGATAAGTTAAAACCTGTTTAAGGGATCAGGGACTTTCCTGATCTAAAGATCGAGCCGAGCTGAAATAAGAAGACCAAGCCGTTGCAATATTAATCTATTCTGTTAGACTATCGTTTCAATTTTTTGCCAATTAACTAATGATGCAACGATGAATCATATTAATTTTATCTTTCAAAAACAGCATATACTGTCACAACTCTGTTAGTTTTATTATAACTACTGTGATAATACATTATAAACAATTTAGATTTTTTTAACGAATAAATTATGATAATGATTGATATCTTCAAATATTTATTGATTGGTTCCAATTATTCAACGTTTCAATCTGTTTACTAATTGCATCTGTCGGTTAAATCAGTAAACTTAATTAAGTTCTAATAAATTAACTTATCAAATCTCAAATGATCCCAATCCAATTTCGAATTGAAGACCATGTTGACAATATTTAAATTTAATTAACATATAGAATTCTTTTTGTTGATCTCTTGAAATGTGTAAGAGATCAATACGTGAAAAATAGTTTTTTGTCATATCACTCAACCGTGACTATGAATTAAAACTGAATAGAATGACTAACTAAACAATCATTTTTATGGTTGATCCATTCATTGATCAATTAAATAAGAATAGAAACAAATAAATTTCAAGTTTGATTTTGGACTTTTTTTTTAAATGAATAAATTCGATTCGGGTTTTGTCTCAAAAGTAAATAACAACGCGTGCTTTTCAGTAATATAATCGAACTTTTATAATAACAGGCTGATTTGTTATACAAAAAGTTGAAATTATTATAAATTTGTTCTTAACGGAATTTTTGATGTTCTTAATATTCAAGAATTATTTTAAAAAAATTGTGCATTCGTATATATATTGATTTTATCACTCGAACTATATAACCCAAATTTGATTTCGGTTCCCATAACAAATTAGTAATTAAATCCAATTTCCATCAATTATTAAGATTATATGTCTAATGTTGCTGATTGAAACTTCTGTATTATGATCTTTATAAATAATTATCTAGTTCCAATCCACCATAACTTTAATTTATTATTAATTTATGTGAAAAAAAACTTTCGTTATGTAAAATTATAATTTATTATTGGAAGTAAAAATAAATTTTTTTTTCTGTGGAAGTGGCTGACCCAAAAATTATATTTGTATCGTGTATATCGTGTTTATTACAATCAGAGTCGATGGTTGATTAAAAAGCTAATAAACTAATTTTGTGTTGTATCGCATCATAGGTATAACTAGTTGTATGTTTTTTGAATTAAAGATCAACAGATCAACAACCAATCTATTAAACTATGTTAACCATTAATAGAAAAGAATTTCTAATAAAGGTAAAGAATGCGTCATCGTTTTAGTTATGCACAAAACAATAGTGCAATGCCTCCGCATGGAGGGATCATTTTTTATTGTTTTGACATTTTTTTTTATTTTTGATCTACGGGTGTGACAACCCCGCGTACTGCAGTCCCTGCTATTGACATACGAGTTGACGTGAGATATCACACACCACTGGCAATAGCAGTGAGATATCACTAGCCAAGGTGACATCTTAGGGGTGGTGGCGGATGAACTGTATTCAGTCAACGGTAGCACCCTCAATCTTAGCTGAGGTAGCACCCTCAATCTTAGCACCCTCAATCTTAGCTCCTTGATGATGAGACGCTATTGCCTCCTTGAAGAAATGAGCCTTCATATAATTATGTGTGGGCTTTAATCTTTAAGAAAGAGAGTGCGTCACAGGATCAAGGAATATGCAACAGGCTGGATTATTGGCAATTACATTTTTGTTTTGTTTCAGCAAATTTTTCTAACAATTTGCTATTTACTTTTTAATTTACTTTTATTTTCTCTATTCTATCATAAAATATTGGACTATGTCATATTTTGTCAGTGATAGGATTTTTGGTTTAGTTATACATTCTTTAACAAAAAATATAAAAAAACAAAAAAAGAAAGATTTACGTCCATCAACATCTTTGAACGTATGTTGTTGTGGGACCTTGGTCTTAAAAGGTTTTTATGTGTTATTGTGACACATATTGTAATTCCTACTACACAACACATTTTATTAAAAAAAAAATGCAATTTTACTTTCTTTTAAACAACCCTGTTGTTTAACTGTACAAAATTTGGTTCAGTATAATAGACGCCCTATATGCTCCTTTATTGCGTTGAATTGAAAAGTACATCGGTGGTACCTTGGGATTGTACCACTGATATTCTCCAAACAGTTGTTCAGCAAAAAAAATAATTTTGGCAAGCAAACTGGAGCCCTATTCCCGAACAAATAAATGTGAATTTTGACAATATTGCGAAGTTTGTATTGCATAACATTTAACGGTAACGGTAACGATTTTCCGGAAAACAAATATCACAATATTGTCTAAATTTAATTTACACAATATTGTGAAATTTGTTTTTTGTAAAATCGTTACCGTTTCCGTTTAAGGTTATGCAATACAAACCTCACAATATTGTCCAAATTCACATTTATGTGTTCGGGAATAGGGCCCCTGTATGAAAAGATCTTGCCATGACTTTTGAAGAGATCTTGCCATGACTTTACGTGAGAACATCATCGACCATGCTTTGTACATAATGCATTTCATCAAATTTATTTAGATAATTATATATTTTTCTTACCATACAAACAAAGAATGTTTTAAAAGCCTTTTAATAACAAGCAGCTGGTATTCTTCGGAGGGGAAAACTAAGTCAAAGTTTGGGTAATGATGTCACTTATAATCTTCTTTGCTATATTATATCTCAAAACTCTAGCTAATTAGTGATAGAACGAGATAAATAAAACCTGATTGAACATGATGATGTAAACGTCAAAAAGACAGAAAGATGTCGTACTCTAAATTGCCTGCTTAATTTTGATTTGCTAGTGCACAGTCATCATTAATAAAACCCATATTATATTTCAAATCTTTGAGCATCCCAGATGTTATCTGTTTTTCGACCACGTTCACATGAATTATAATTCAAACGATAAAATAATTTTTTCGTAAAAAATGGATTTGCTCAGTTTTATATTTTTTTTTCTTAATTAAAATAAAAACACTGTTATAATCAATAACATAATCAGTAAATCAGTAAAAAAATTAAATTATTTAATTAAAAAATCAGAACAAAAAATATTAAAAATTTTAAAACAGGAAACTTTGGATTATATTCAAATGAACAACAAAGAAAACGCGGAAAAACCCAAAAAGACACTGAGTTAAGTAACTTTTGTTTTGTTGCGTCAAATTTTATTATTTTTTGTTTGAAGAGTAATGAGATTATATTATTTGTTAATTATTTCCTGGTCGTTTGTCTTGTGTACGTTAAAACTGCAAGTTTTTATAAACTAACTGAATTTAATTATAAAAATAAATAAACCCCAAAAAGAATTTTTAAAAATTAGTCCAAATATAATATATTTTTATTTATGTTTTAGTATTAAATTTAGTAAGATGATCTAACAGTATTGCTATTATCCACATGTGTTTTAATATTAATTCAGATGTGCTTTTTGGTGGTCAATGTCTTCTTAAGCGTATTTTATTTTTGTTTCTTTTTGTTGATTTTCGAACTTTTGCAATAATTTATATTTATCGTTGTTGAAAGTGATTGTGAGATTAGTAGATAATTTGTTCAGTCTTAATTGAAAGAATAAATTAATTAAAAAAACTAAAACAACAAAATTTACCGATTAACTAACGATTGATATTAGTTTGAAAGTGCATATGATTAAGATGTCGCAGATATTAGATGAAATAATAGGCAAAGTTTTGCATTTTTGATTTGGTCATGGTCAATTTATAATAAAAATTAATGTATATTTTTTCCATTTAAATTTTTTTTAATTAAGTAAAATAGCTTAATATCATCTTTTATGTTAAATTTTGGTAGAGGAAGTGATGGAAATACAAACATATCGAAATCATTATATGATACTAACTTATAGGAAATAATTAAATTAGTTTGATAATATTTATAATATTATAAATTGATGTGCTCTTAATTAATTGATTAAAATGAAGAAAAGTTACAAGGTTTAATTCATGAGAAAATCAGCAAAAGTTTATTATTTTATAACATAATGTCAAACTGTTGTTTCTTTACGCAAATATTTTCTTCAACAAACATTCTTATCCTTTGTTGTTTTCGTTTGCAGACATTATGTTATTTGCAGATATTTTGTTTAATAGTGTTAATTATCATTCGTTTATCTCTGAAGCTTAAAACGAGTGAAAAGTGATACTTAAACTAAAGCGACGCAGATAAAAAAACATTTGCAAGGGGAATTCTTTGAAGTTTGGAAAAAGAGATATATGTATCTAGAATTAAGATATATTACGATGGTTATAGAGCTTTATATGTGAGCAAAGATCTCTGCCCAATGTTGATGTTATCTCATGGGAGGTCTTTGGAACTAATGATGGCGTTTCTCAAGGTTGTAATACGTAATTTACACTATTTACCGAGAAGACTTGGCGTAAGTATTCAAAGAACATTATGTAAAACTTTTGTTACTTTATTCGCAATATAACTTTAATAATTGATTATTATTAATCGTATATATTTATTTACAAATTAAAAGAAGAGCAAGTACTTTTGAAAACAAGAGAGACAATTAAATATTTATATCCAAACTCTCAATCTAAGAAATAGCATTTTGTGTTAACTGATGTAATTCGATTAGATCACCATTGAAACTTCTAAGGATGCATTCACTATGGATGTGTGTAACGGATTGCATAGGATATCCACAATCACATCTTGGAGAGATGTTGGGATCGTATTTATTAAGTTCAGCGTTAGTTACACCATGGTTACTTCGTATGCGATTAATTTTAACCCAGCGACGACGAGATTCACTGAAACCAGGAACTTTAAGAGTTGGATGGGCAATTATTTCTTTATTCACGAAATCTAAGTTAGTTAGAAGATCTATCCATCTATCTTTAGTTGAGTACTCAATAATATTACCAATAGATGTAATTTTAGACCATAGAGGGAATCTTGATACAAGTCTATTTTGGTTTCTGTTATTCAAATCAACATGGATCGGCAAATTATCGTTACTTAGAATCTTAGTTACTTCTCGGACCAGTAACATTTCTCTTCTTAATCTTGGAGGAGCAGTATTTGATAAAATTGGAAGCTATGGAAGAGGTGTTGATTTGATAGTACCTGATATAATTTGCATGCAGGAATTTAGTTTAGTATCAATATGTCGAGTGTGAATACTATCAATCCACACAGGAGCACAATATTCCGCGGTTGAATATACAATCGCTAGAGCAGAAATTCTCAGAGTCACCCTAGGAAGATCCAGACAACTTCTGAATAATATTGATTCTTGACTTAAGTTTTTGACCCAGTTTTAAGCAGTGGGATTTAAAAGGAAGCGATCTATCAAGTGTCACTCCTAAGTATATTGGTGTTGGGTTGAAAAAGATTACGTTTTCCCCAATGCAGACATTGAGTACATCGTTCGCATTATGATTTGATAGATGGAACCATGACACTTCGGTTTTCGAATGATTAACTTTAAGGCATCATCTTTCATAATAGCTAACTAATGTTTCCAAGTCGTTTTGTAAAATTTGTTTAGCTTCTCTAGTTGATAGTGAGTTATATGCAAATTGTATTGAAATTGCCAGATCATCTGCATAAACAAATTTCCGTGAAATTGTAGCAGGCATATCGCTAGTATAAACATTAAACAAACAATATAGGAGCAAGTACAGATCCTTGTGGGAGTCCATTTCGAATACCTCGGATTTTACTTTTTTTGTTTCCTAGATGAACCTCAATTTTTCGATTAGATAATAATGCTGATATTATAATCAGAGTTTTGAGACATTTAATGACTTTGGCCAATTTCAGCAATAACCCCTTTTTCCAAACTGTGTCGTATGCAGAGCTCAGGCCAATAAACACAATACCTGATTGATTTTTGTCTTGAAACCCTGCTTCAATATGTGTGACCATAGACAATAATTGATCACAACAAATTCTTCCAGGGCGAAAGCCAGCTTGGTGTTGCGGAATACTTAAATCGATAATATTCGATATTTTGTTATAAATGATTCTCTCAAATAATTTCTAGACTACAGAGAGAAGAGATATTGGGCGGAAGCTTTCTGGAAGATGTGTTGGCTTTCCTGGCTTTAATTGCTTTTACTTTTGCCATGTTTCAGATTTTAGGAATTTTTCCTTTGTTATAGCAATCGGAAAAAAGATTTGAAAGCCATTTTTTGCATTCTTTGAAAAATGGGTGACAAATTCTGAAAAAATGTTATCAAACCCTGCTGCTTTATTAGGTTTCATAACTAATAATGCTTTATCTTCTTCTTCGATAGATACTGGATTACCAAATGGAGTGTCTGCAATTCTAGATTTTGTTTTCCTGTACTGATTTATAACTTCTCTTTTTCTATTTTTTGAAATTGGAAACTTTGAGTTTTGAACCATTCTGGAAGCAACTGAATTTGGATTAACCGATACAACTATGTGATTATTGGTTTGGTTAGAGTCACCAATTTTTTTTAATAAATCCAAGGCACCACGGCTAGAGTGCGAGAATTCATATTTTCAACAAGGATTAAATAAATGGATTAAATTTATCTGTTAGTGCTTTATTTAATTCAACAATAAGTAAATCACCAACTTCACTTGATTCAGATTCTTGGTATGAATTCTAAAGTCTTTGGCATTCTTCATTCCAATTAGGGATATAAATTTTTCGGAATCCTCTTGGTATACATTTTTTTGCAGATGAAATAACAACAGCAACGAATCTATCGTAATTTTGGATTGTTGGAGGAAACCAACGAATGTTCATATCAACAGACTTAGCAAATCCTGTCCAATCAGCTTTCTTAAAACTCCATCTAGGCTTTGGAAGGGATGTGTAGATAGGAATTTTAATGCCAACATCTAGTATTACGCATTGATGTTGACTTCTTGGAAACAGATCTAAAACTTGCTTTGTGACCGGAAGTGCTACACCAGAATTATCCATGGAAACAAAGCATAAATCAGGATTACATCCCTGATTCCATCTACCGGATTGAAAACTGGCTTTCTGTTTAGCATCATACATGAGATGAAGTCTATTTACAGTTGACCAGTTTATGATAAATTCTCCATTGTTGCCATCGTTGTTATATCCCCATAAAGAATGATGACTATTAAAGTCTCCCATGTAAACAGATGGAAAAGAGAAGGTTGGCAAAGGAACAACCCATGAAATTCTGGGAGGTTTATAAACATTTAAAATTGTAACTCCACTTACACAGACAGCAATCAAAGCTATTTCATCTTCATACGACTTGACATTCATCGCTTATGTTGTTTCTAATTAAAGTAGCGATACCATGATGTTGATGATGGATACTTTCAACATAGGTGAAATCGACAATATTGCCACAGCTTGCAAGATGATTATTGTCTTTTGAATGTGTTTCTTGAACAAGAAGAACATCGCACTTTTGTTCTTTAAGAACTCTTGACAAATAATCTACCTTTGATTTGGTTAGTCCCTCAACATTTATTTGGCAGATCCTCAAAGTAGCTCCAATTGTCCTGTATTGAGGCTGAAAATCTTCATCCAAAATTTCGTCATGTTCCAAAATGACTTCTTCTACATTTGTAGCACCGAGAGATTCAAAGAATAGGTCCGGAGTATATGTTGATGACATTTTAATTTTTCAATTCTGGTGGACCGTTACGGTTGTCAAAATCCACAGGTAGTTTATTTTACATTAAATTATTAAAAAAATAATTTTTATCAAAATTTTCAGACAAGAAAATTTTCAATGTCTTTCAGACAGCCTACTTTTTAATAATCGATGAAAATTAAATAAAAAGATAGAGGTTATTTATGTTACTCAATATATATTTCGGTTTATTAGACCATCTTCAGAAGTGTTGATTAATAATTAGAAATATTCTAAGCGTCTATACATAATTTGAACATAGGAAACAAGGATTGAGCCAGGTAAAGATGCTATACAGTTTTCTCCTAAAAAATAACAGAACAACGCTCACTGTTCTTAGATTTTATCATTCTGATTATGATACCGATCAGTCGTTTGCCGGCTTAAACATCATGGTTATTACGTTCTAATAAAACATAGCGAGAGCAGTGGTCCAATACTATAAAAATGTATGAGTGCCCGTTTTTCGATCTGGCATAAGGGCCTAAAAAATCGATGTAAACTTTCTGAAATGGTCGAAAAGCATGAAACGGATTATCCATATGTAGGGTCTGTGGCTCGCTTTGCTGTACTGACAAGTATCGCAACTGGCAACGTATTTTCTTATATCCTCCGACATTCTTTACCAGTAAAAATAACGCTTTAAAACATCCAAAGTCCTAATCACACTGACGTGTGCTGATAATGGTGAATTGTGGGCTCGCTGTGGTTCGGAGAGCATTGTGCATTATTAACTTCCATTGTGGAATGTCAGAAAACTCCACATCACTCGATGCAATGTTAATAAAATGCTTTCCGTTTTCCTGTCTTATGTTTGATACTTTTTTTGATGCTGTCGTAATTAATGTCGTATAATCAACATCGTGAAATTCCTAATCAAGAACTTCTGATATATTGTGTATACGAAATAGCGCATCGGGGACACAATTTAGTACTTCCTTACGGAACTAGAATTCAAAATCAAATCTTGGAGTTTCAAGCTCCAACGGGCAAGTCTTTCTGTCAAGTTTTGATCCATAAGCCATTTTAAGCTGCTATAATCTGTGATTATAGTGAACGACGATCCTTCTATATATGACTGAAGCTTTTTAATGCTCAGTATTGCCGCTAAGCATTCTAGGTCAGAAGAGCTATAATTTCGTTGAGCTGCATTCAATTTCTGACTCATATAATAAATTGGCCTTTAATAACATCGTCATCACGTTGGAACAGCACACTACCGACTCCAGTACTACTGGCATCACATTGGATGTAAAAGTTTTTATTGAAGTCAGAATTACGAACACAGGAGCAGAAAATAGCAATTTCTTTAATTGGTCGAACGACTGTTGAGCCGTTTCGGACCAAATGACTATCTTAGCTTATTTTTAAAATATCGGTAAGAGGTGCTGATACTTTTGAATGAATCATCGATAACAACCGGTAGTTCCAAGAAATCTTTATATATGTCGCACTGTTTTAGGTGAGCGATTGATTGAAATCACCGATTAAAATGCAGTTTTCTCGAGATTCTTGTTGAATTAGAATCTGTCAAAATGAGTCCTTAAAATCTAAACTTCTTATGTATATAGTATCACCGAATCTACTAAACAATCCATCAATTATCAGTTAAGGGTATGCATATTTACGTGTTACCGCGTTCAAACGACGGGCATCTATAAAAGCCGAGTTTTTCTTTTTTTTTTCTCTACGAGTGCCATTGGTGAGCTCCAAGCACTGAACATTTCTTCAATAGGGCTAACATAGAGTCGAGCTTTGTATACATTTCAAATTGAACGGCTGGGATATATCATAAAAACGTTGTTTAATGGGTAATAGATTTTCAACAATGATAGAATGTTCAACTAAAGATGTACGTCCAAGTTATAGTTAAATACATGACAGAAACTTTTGAATAATTTCGATTAACTGAGACTGTTGAAAAGGGCTAGGTTTGTGTTTCGTATCTTCGACTACCATAGCAGAAATGGATCCCTTCCCATTCCATTTTTGAAAGTATAAGTTGTTTTATCCCAAATTCATTCCAAAAATCGATACTTACATTGGAACAATTACAATTACAATTACAA
The DNA here is from genome assembly GCA_963693315.1 of Diogma glabrata. Taxonomy (NCBI): domain Eukaryota; kingdom Metazoa; phylum Arthropoda; class Insecta; order Diptera; family Cylindrotomidae; genus Diogma; species Diogma glabrata. Next base: position 141,993,103 of record OY856188.1, on the reverse strand, counting down.
TAGAACAATATAGAATTTTATATTTTTGGTTTTGTTTAGTTAACATACTTTAGCCATAATGTATACGAAAACACTTTGTTTCTGTCCGCTGGCTGTAAAAACACTAGTTGGCAATGAATGAAATTTAATCTGCATGGAAATTCGTTACCTAAAACACATACCTAAGAAACTTACCTAAATCGGCACTTAATACACTTGCTGACGCGCCACTATCTAATATTCCATGATGTTAATTTTAATGCTTGGTCATGTAAATTAATTGATCATGTAAATTAGGTATCATATTTAGTTTGGTTTTAAAAACTATTTTTCTAAGATCCCATCTATATTTAAAATATTTGAGACTTATAAAGGATCAATAAACGCTGCTTATTAAATTTTATAACCAATTTATTTTTGAAATCTATAAAATTTTTCACAAACAATACGAAATATTTATAACATCTGTTTATCGTTTGTGTATACTATAAACCAGGTTGTTTACCTGTTTATGTATACTATAAACCAGGATTTATAAAAAATAATCGTATATTTTTTGTAAGTTTATGTATTTAATAAAATTATTTTTGAAAGTATGAACAGGATTACAACATTTGCAAACAAAATTCATAAATGAATTCATGTATATTATAAATATATAGTTATTAATTGATAACTTTGTTCAATACTTCATAAGCTCCTATTCGTAAAAATAATAAATGGCGTTCATTAGCACCAACTCATTAACAAATTCGTAGATTTAATGTAATTTTTTATGCATATTATAATTTTTTTTTCGGTGTATGGATACTTCAGCTAGGAAAAAGGAGAGCACATCAGCAGACTATCAAACAATTTGTAATATTTAGCATCATAATAACAAAAAAAAAAAAGAAGGCAGTCTTGAGGAATGCCGACGGAAGGTAAAACTTAAAACTGTGAAATAGCTTTGTTTTTTTTTTGTATCTTCCAATTATTGTAGCAATGCAAATTAAAATTTCAGAATTTTAAAATTAAAATCATTAAAATTATTCTGGGTTTTACATCTTTCAGCGAATGAATATAACCTAATTGACATAATTATTATTATACTTTTTTATTATTATTTATACATTATTTATTTTATTTCCAATTAACATATTATCAAATAAAAGTGCAAAATAAAAACCTGTAAATGCAAATAAAACAAAAAAAAAACTATCAAATTAATTAAATAGTAATTGCGTTTTCTTTGTTAAAATATATAAAAAAAACACACAAACAATTTTTTATTTTGCTTAAAAATACGTCAAAATCTTTACTTGCTTTACCACACTTACGCACTGTTATTAACTTAGAAAAACTTCAAATTTATAAACCAAAAAAAAATCAAATTCAAGAAATAAGACAATAACAAATGATTACAATTTATTTCACTCTCTTTTAAAATTTATTTTATATTTAATATTTATTTAGCGCGACGATCATGCGAATACATAAAATTTTGACCCATTCAAAATCGTCCAATGTGCCTAAAGAAGTTTTCACTTCAAAAAAACAATAAATAAATGTACCATTCCAGGAATTGAACTCTCGACCTATAAGAACCTCAGTCGACCGCAATTTCCATATTTCAAGTAGGTATAGGTATTTTATATTTAATTAATTTATTTACTGTGATGATTTGAATATATAAATTTATTCCCATACAATATCGCACAACGCGCCTAAGAAGAAAACGTATTCTAGACCGATTTGTGAAAACTTGACCATTTTTGATATTCCTGAAACTTGGCATATAAGTAGTATGGACAAAATAAAAAATACAAATTATTTTACAATTTCTTTAAAGTGCATAGTTTGAGCATAGGCACCCCAACATGCATGAAAAATGATAATTCTGCCAATACGATGCACAGTGGGATTTGTTCATACAATGTTTAGCAAAAAATATAAGGAGTGCTCGTAGAATGTTGAAATTTTGTTCTGAGCCTTTGGTTAGCTCAATTAAGAAAAATATAAAGTTTCATCAAAATTGGTCACGCCCACTACCCCACCGCCCATAGAACCCAAAATTTATTTTTGGCCCAAAGTTTTTGAAATTTGGCACAGAGCCTTTTATTACCTCAATTAAGAATAAAATAAAGTTTCATAAAAATTGGCCACGTCCACTACCCACCAACCATAGAAACCAAAATTTCATGATTTTATGATTTTATAAATTTTATGATTTTATAAAAGATTATTAATTATTTAAACTTTTTTTTTTTTAATTGATAGTATGGAGTCTTACCTTTCATTTTATTATAGCGATAGCACCTAGCACGACCTAGCAACCTTTTTTTTCTTCCAAGGAAGTTTGCAATCACGGCATATTATAGATCAAATTTTATTCTATCATATCTTTTAAACCATATGAGCGATCTTTATAGTTTTTTTCTTAAATACGCAGAAAAGGCTATATTTGAAAATAATCACTATTTAAATTAGAGCAGTAAAGTTATCTTACGTACAAACACTATAGAAGTGCGTAAACAGTTTTCAATATTTTGAACCAAAATTTATATGTGACTTTACTTCATTATTTCAAAGACAAATAAACGTTTTTTTGTGATTCAATTTATGGATTCTTCATACTGAATCAATTTTCTACAGAACTGCATCATTACATTTTTAAATTTTATGTGTCGAAAAAATTACTTATTGCACAAAAAATCCCACTGTGCGATGTAACTTTGAAATTAAATTGCTCAAAAACGGCAATACCTATTTTAGCAAACTTATTTTGTTTGATAGATGGCTAGTAAGTCGTTTGAAAAAAAATTAATTGATTGTTTTGTAATTAATTTTTAAATAAAAATATTAAAAAAGCTTTTCTAAAGATGGCGCTAGGTTGAAGATCAATTGGAATTAAATAAATTTTTTTTCTGAAAATAGTTCTATCCTTACTCTAAAATATTGCAAATTTGAAAAGAGGCGTTAATTCGTGTTCTAGAGATATTTAATTTTAAAGGTTTTAGTACGACTAAAAATTCTAATTTTGCATATTTTTTTCAAACAATTTCCATTAACAAAAAATTTTAAAATCAATTAAATTTTTAAAACTTTTTTTTAAATATAATTCTATCCTTAATTTAAAATATTTCAAATTTCCAAAGGGGCGTTAATTCGTGTTCTTGCGATATTTAATTTTAAAAATGTTTAGTCCGTCTAAAATTCTACTTGCTCATTAATTTTTCGAACAATTTTTATCAACAAAAAATTTTAATCACTGAAATTCGTATCATCTATCAAATAAAAAAAAGTTTGCTGAAATCGGTATAGCCGTTCTTAAGCAATTTAATTTCAAAGTTACAAAAGATTGGCCGATTTTTCATTTTTCATCCATGTTGGGGTGCCCCCTATGCTCAAACTATGCACTTTAAAAAAATTGTAAAATAAGTAGTATGTTTTATTTCGTCCATACTAATTAAATGCCAAGTTTCAGAAAAATCAAAAATGGTCAAGTTCAAATCTCGGTTTTTCACCTGCGTAGATCACGTTTTTCATCCTAAAGAAGTTTTCACTTCAATAATTTTGTTCGATACAAGTCTTAAAAATCCTTAAATATTTCATGGATCGATGAATCAGTTTGTACAATTTTGTTCTATATATCTGTAAATTATATAAGTTAAAACTTCAATCGCAAACATGTAAAACAAACGAAAACAACTTTATTTTTTTTTGTATATGTCATCTTAAGTGAACTGGCTATTTTTATCCGTATCTCAAGTTTTAGGTTCATAGAATTTATAATTCACGAGATAATTAATATAATGTGCGAAATACGTCTTACTCTCACAAATAGTGTTCCTTTTAAAAAACGGAACCCTTAAGAATAACAAGAAATTTATTACAAAATAAATCTGACACACAAAATCAATTATGTATATTTTTCTACAATAGCACATTAAAAGTCTTTTTTCATACAAGCTTATTCCCCAATCATTTTCGCTAAATAACGAATTGAAGTTGAGCATATGAATTTTGAATATTATGTCGTTGATTTTTATTATAATAATTTATAATAAATATTATTATTTCTTTTAATTGGGTTGGGTAACACTCCAACCCAACGTCGCTCGGTAATAAAATGATAGTGGAGCAAGGAGCAAGATTTTTTTAAAAATGTTCTATTAAAATGCAAGTTTTCGTTCGCTCTTCAAGCTTAAACCAACCGATTAGCACAAAGAATATCTAGCGTGAATTGACATATTTCCAATCGTTTCTTGTTTGCTTGTTTTTCATCTCTGAGAAACCTTTGTTGCTTTACATAGAAATGCCTAACTTTTTCATTTGATTCAAAACTGTACAAATATTGCAAGTTTATTTTAAATCTTCGAGAAAAACCCTACTACAAAAAAAATAGTTTCTCCCGCCCTGCGGCTGAGTAAAAAGAAAGATGAAAAATGACATTTTGTTTTTTTTATAACCGCTTTTTGAAATTTCATCAATGAAAAATTACAAACGTTTTTCAATCTTGACAAATAAGAATGAAAAAAGTTTGTCAACAAATTTGCATAATAAACTTTGGGATAAAAATTTTTTCGTGTCGCTAGAAAATATTGCTTTTCCTTTATAAAATATTTGACTGTTATTTCCAGTGATTATTTAATCACTGAAAATAACACAATAAATTTAAATTATTCGTAATTATTGTCCCTCATTTAATAAAAATTAACACAACTGTGAAGAAAAAATATTTTTTGGCGTTTTAAATTATGAATTGTTTTTAATTGATTGATAATTTAATAAAAATGTTTGTGGTAGTAAATATAAACAAATCAAAATGGAGAAAAGGGAAATTGAATATGACAGATCGAAACATCTCATCACCGAAAATCATATAATTGAAAATTTAATTCGTAAAATAGAAATATGAGATAATCAAAATTCATAAAGCAGAATAAAAATTCATATTATCGAAATATTATAACATCGAAAATTTAATCATTACATCGAAAAATCATTCAATCGAAAAAGAGGGTATACTCTCCTCACTGATAAAAATATTGTAAATTAAAATGCCAGATAACTGGTAGTATATTTCAATAATTGCATTGATTTGTTTTATATTATTATTCCATTGCTTCAAGTTTTCCGGTTTTTGGTGTAATTTGAGAGTGTGGACTGTAGAGTATAGCTCGTTCATGAACTTTATTGAAAAATGGTGCAAGACATTTTGTACAGATTATTTCAATTCCTAAATTATCTACGATGATCTATTCAAAATTTTATAAGGTTGGTGAGTTATTTGCATTTCAATTATAATCAAACGATAAATTTACGAGTATATAGAAACAAAAAATGAATCAATACAATAATTAATATATATACTGCGCATATCTGACATTTAAATTTACAATATTCCTAGCACTGAGTATGGTTTACACTATTTTTCGATTAAATGATTTTTCGATGTAATAAATTATTCATTATATCGACTATTTGCGATGTTAATATACATATTTCAATAAAATGATTTTCTATTCTTTATTATGAATTTTGATCATTTGATTTATCGATGATATGATTTTTCCAGTACATTAAAAAAATTTCGGTGCAGCGATCTTTCAATGCAGCGACTTTTCGACAATGTAAACTTAGTGTTATAGTTTTTGATATTGTGATTTTCGGTAGTTTGATTTTACTATGATTTTTTGTTTTTCGATTTATTGATATTTTTCGATGTAATGATTTTCGATAGTATGATTTTTTTTTTTTAATAAGAATTGTTGTGTAGTAGGAATTACAAAATGTGTCACAACAACACATAGATGTCTTTTAAGACGTAGGTCCCACAACAACATGCGTCTTGAGGTTTAGGTGGACGCTTTTTTTAAATCTTTGTGGATTGAAGGTACTGGAGACTATTGATTCGGGCAAAGCATTCCATGTGTACGATGTACGCACAAAGAAATCCCTTTGCATTCTATTACTATGACAGGGAGTAATCTCGACAGTCCGACTATGATATGGCACGTTCCGCTATATTATTTATACTCTAAGGTTTAAACTTAGTAATTTGGTTGTTAAAATTCGCAACACGAGATAGCTTGGTTATGGCTATGATTTTTTTAACGAGCAAGCGCTTGGTTCTCTGAACTATAACTATATAGCATATATTGGTTTGTTAAAATATTGTCATTACAAAAACAACCTATTAAACTTCCTATATAGTTTGTTTTATATCCGTCTAGTATTGATAGTGGTTGAACTGTCGACCACGAACGACTCTGCGTTAATCGTTTTCAGTGATAAATAAACATTAATAAATAAAAATAGGTTTTTTTTGCAGATGTCATTGTTTGTTACACTAACTTGTGTTTACATAATTAGATAAAGTACATAATATGTAAATTTTTTGGAGAAATTTAGATTATTTCAACTCATGATTTTCTGAATACCTTTTAATATAATTTTTGTGAATAATTTATTTAGTAAAAAGCTTACCGTTTGAATGTTGGATTAAAGACTTCATATAGATGAGTTAGTGGATGTTTTTTTACCACCGTTAGAGGTAGCGTCAATTGTAAGTATTTTACCGTGATCTAGCAACTAGATTAGCGGTTGTTGGTATTACTTTCTATCTCTATTACCAACATTTGTAAGTCAAAACACATCCAACATTTTTGCTGCATCATAAACGGTTGACTACCATGCTTCCAAGCAATTGACTGGGCGATATTAAAAAAATATCGGTATAAAAAAGTATCGCTAAATTCAATATATCGATATACCAATTTAATGGTATATCGATATATCGATTTTATCATACCGATATTGTTATTCGATATATCGAAATTTATCTATCCGATATCGTTATTAATCTCGATGTTTATATATCGATATTTTTTTCCCGAAACTACTTCCAAGCGTTTATTATAATATCTTAGAGTACCATTTGCTTAGATTTTTGACGAAATTTGGCAATTATACCATAAAAAAACCGGATCCAAACCAAAGAGATACGAAATACTTGACTAGCACACTAGAAGATGATCGGACGGCCAGTTCATAAAACTGCCAAATAAATATTTAATTTATTAATTAATTTAACAAGACAGACTAATTCAATTCATTCTCTAACAATAGATCGTAATAAACCATTAAATTTAAAAAAAATATTTATTTTAAAACATATAATTTCAATTAATTATACATGTAAAACACTCATTCTACTAATTAATCAATCACTCAAATCGTAAACAAAAACAAAAGCCGCCGTAAAAGGTAATCAGAAAAATTACAAACCAACCAATTGCTATAAATCAAATCATTTTTTACAATTGAAAATAATTTGACAACGTCAAAGTGTTTTACTTAATAAAATAAATAAAAGATAATAAAAATTATATGTCTCACACCTTCATTTAATAACAAAAGATTTAAAATTGAAAACAATAAGAATCCAATCAAATTGATAGTTTTAAACTGATACAAAATGACCATTTTATGTCTTTCCGGTCAACAACAGAAGAAAAAAACAAGCCAAAATTTCAATTTTACAAAAACAAAATGATGTTAAATGTTAGTTTGATTTTTGTTGTTAAATTTGATTTCTTTTCATTTTCTTTAATACAATACTATAGTGAAGGAGTGATTAACTATGATCGTGTGAAATGATTGGATAAATTAAGTATCTTGTTAATTTGTGTAAAATGTACTCTAAAGAGAGGAAATGAAATTGTATGCCAATTAGCTTGGCAGTTGGCCTTCGGCTGATTAACTTTAAATTTTTATTTGTAATCAGCACACCATTATAGTTTTTTTATCTAAGTTTACACTTTTTTTACCAAACTTAGATGATTTTAATACAGATTTGATTGAGCTAGATCTTTAGCAGACATTCTAAGAATAATCGTTGTAATTCAATCTGGCGCAGACATCTTGGTAATATTAATTTGTATTTGTATGTAAGAATTGGCTTATTATTTGCAGACTCAGTTATAAAAATAAAAAAATATAGATCAAAATTTTTTTTATCTCTAACTCTCGCGAGCTATGCTATACGAGAGTTTTTGCCATTCGTTATGTTTTCAACCGCAAGTAACAATTTTGTACTAATGTAAGTACTAACGAGTCACAATTTTGTACTCTTCAAGCGATTTTCAATTTTTAAACTGTTAGATTAATCGATTAAAATTATCAAACTATTTGATGGAAATAGTTTGGATTTGTGCATGTTTTATGTCCCATCCTGGATGTGTATTTTTTAGAGTTTACAATTTTAATTTATTCGATCACTATTTTCACTCCTCATAATAGTATTCACAAATTAAAATTTTTTATTTTTAATATTTTTCTTACTCGTAAGACTAAAATTTTAATTTTTTTGCATATCTTCGATATGCAGAAAAGAAAATTAGTACTTTTTCGTCATCTTTTTTTTTGTTTAGACTTGCAAACTTGTATAATTAAACAAAATATATAGAAAAATAAATTATTTTTATTTTTAATAAGAATGAAATCATGAAATTTGAAGCAAAAATAAATTTGTGAGTATTTGAAAGAAAATATTTATTTCGATTCAGAAGGAAAAACGATATTTTTTATTTTCACTCCTATATCTAGGCAAGCTTATAATTTTTTTTATGTAACTCACTCTGAAGGAAAGAAGTAAGGGAGTGAAATAAGGAAGGTTTAAACCTCTGGTATTTTTATGTGTATTGTTATGAATTAAATAAAAATTCATTAATAAAATAAACAAATTTGAAAAAATTCACGGTTATAGGATATGTTGTAAAGATTGAACGAAAACTATAGTGATGGTCTCATCATTTAAAATATTATTTGGAAGGGATTGAGAGTAGAACTTTTGAAAAAAATATTTTTAACCTTGACGATGTCATATGAAAGGTAAATTTTTTTTCTAGTCTAAAACTATTTTTTTGTAATTTTTGAGGCACAGTTTTCGACTTATTTTCAAAAATATGAAAATTTTTTCTTGTCAATTCCCCCTTAACATCGAACATTATAAAAAAAAACATTCACGGTTATAAGGAATGTTGTCAAGATTGAATTAAAACTATAGCAGTTTCATCATTTAAAATATTATTTGGAAGGGGTTGAGAGTAAAAATTTTGAACAAACATTATTTTTGGGGTGGGGTGTCATATGAAATGTGAATTTTTTAATACTACAAAACAATATTTTTGTAATGTTTGAAAACACAGTTTTTTACTTATTTTAAAAAATGTGAAAATTAATTTCTTCCTGTCCATCCCTGTTAACTTCGAGCATTATAAAAGAAACAATTTGAACAAATTCTTGGTTATAGAAAATGTTGTAAAGATTGAATGAAAACTATAGCGGTCGGCTCATCATTTAAAATTTTATTTGGAGCCGGGAAATTTTCGTCGGCTGAGGGGAAATTTTGAAAAAAAATTATTTTTGACCTTGAAAAATGGAATATCATATGAAAGAAGAATTTTTTCTATTCCAAAACAATTTTTTGTAATTTTTGAAAGCACAGTTTTCGACTTATTTTCAAAGTTGTGCAAATTTTTTTCCTGTACCCATCCCCGCCCCTCCACATTAACTTCGAACATTACACTACAAAAGAAAAAAATTGAAAAATTTCACGGTTATAGGATATGTTGTAAAGTATATCATTTAAAATGCAATTTGGAGTGAAGAGTCAAATTTTGAAAAGCCATTTTCTAATATAAATACGCTAATACTTAAAAATGCCAAAAATATGTTTTCTTTATAATAAATTGAAAATGTTGAAACTTGCTTGGATTATCCGTTTGATTTTTAGAATTGTTAACACAAACTTCTTAGCACACAAAACTAAATGAATGACAACGAAAACTTAAAAAAAACACCAATTTCAACAATAATTTAATTTTAAAAAATTTAATATAAACATAATTTACAATTTGATATATGCCACAATAACACTGCACATAACAATGTTCCTCATTGATTTTAATTTACATAATGATCTTTTGATCGATATGATTGAGAATATATGTAAAATTTTTCAGTGTTTTGTTCCTTTTTTATTGTCTCTAACATCGTATATAAATCAATAATTTCTCCCTCCATTTACCATGTGAACAAAAAATTTATTGAAACGAGAAAATATTTCCCTCCAACCATTCTTATTATTTACAAATGAACAAAACTGTATTCTATATAGCATTATGACTAAAAATTTCTATGTAGCCAAACATGTATTACATATTAATTAATGTATAGGGCAATGAACTAAAAAAACGTTCAAACATTATTGACCAACCCGTAGCATACATAAAAATTTTTATGCCTGTTTCCTTCTAGAGCAAAAACGCCCAAGTTGAAACAAATTGGCAAATTATTAGCGAAAATCTTTATACATGAATATTCCTACTTTTAGAGACATACTCGAAATAGTCAATCGTTACAATGTTGTAAATAAATATCTCTGAAAAAATTGAAACTGAAAAGATTGAATGATAACTAAAGCGGTTGGCTTATCATTTAAAATCTTATTTGGTGGGGGCTAAGATTGGAAATTTTTTAAAAGATAATTTTTAAAAATAGGGATGTCATATGAAAGGAACTTTTTTCTAGTCCAAAACAATTATTTTCAAAAATGTGAAAATTTTCTCCTGTCCCTCCCTCTCACCAAAGAAAAAATTTGAAAAACTCCACGGTTATAGAAAATGTTGTACGGATTAAATGAAAACTATAGCGGTCGTCTCATCATTTAAAACGTTATTTGGAGGGGGTTAGACTAGAAATTTGAAACAAAGTTATTTTCGACCTTGACGTGGGTTGTGGTGAATATTTTTCTAGTACAAAACAATTTTTTTGTAATTCGCGAAGGCACCGATTTGTTTTATTTCTAAAATTGTGTTTTTAAATTGTATTGTAAGAACTAATATCGGAGAATATTATACACACGAAGCCCTCGGCGAGCGAGTTATGTTCGCACTTGTTCGGCGTTTTTCTATTCAACAAGAAAAAATTTGTCTGTTCGAACACAACAGCCTTCGTTTATGGTAGGGTTTTAATGAAATTCTTCGAAAGAACTAATTATATTTCTGGCGTTATTTGACCAAATGGCAAGGGGTCTAGCAAAAAGCTGTTTATATTAAACTTCAGAAACTGACAACCGATTTGAATAAAAACTGGTATTTAAGGTTTCCGATAATCACAATTTTTTTACACGCCATATTGTAAGCCATATTCGATAAAATTATTTAAGTTTTATTTTTATTGTAATAATTTTTCTAAAATTATAACTTAGTAAAATCGACTACGTTGGGATAAAATTTACCTGAACAAAATATTATTCGAGTACATTGAAAAAAAAATCAATCGGAAAATCGAATCGTAATTGAAAGAGTTCAAAAAATCAAAATGCAACACAGCATCACTCATTTAATGTTATGGTCTCGCTTGCTTACCGAACGTACGTATAGTTGCACTCAAAAACGAGAATAGACATCTTCTGTATGAGTTTTCTTCAGGTGATTGACCGGAGGTCTTCAGATGGTCAGAACCTTAGATGGTCAGTTTAAAAGTGAACTTAATCTTTCAAACGATTTCATCACCTATTGTGTTTTGTAATTAACCGTGCGAGTAATTGTGTCTGCGTGACGCGGTGTATGTGCATATCATTGTGGAATTCTCTAAACAAGATGTTATCATTTCGTTCCTGTTTACCATTATAGAATAGTGGACAACCGACCTGTGTAGTAAATTATCATCTACAAAACTTTTTATTGGGTTACAGGTGCTCTTATATAGCAGGTTGATATACATCCAAAATACTGTGAGAGACAAAACTAAACCTTGAGATACTCCAGAGTTAATTAATTTATACTTAGAAGACAATATATCAATTGTCAGAAAAACTTGTATCAGTTGGCTATATTAGGATGAAAATCATAAGCAAATGAGCTTGTTGATAAAGTTCATGCATGCAGACTCAAATAAATGATTTTACGATGTTTTAAGCAAATGCACATTTTTCATACGTTTTTCAAGAATGTTATCCTAAAAAAGGATGCATATCTCAATTAACTGTTTATTGATCTTTGGTTGCATTTACTTTACAATTATATAATTCATTTAATAGTTTGGATTCTATATATACTGCAAAAGAAATCACACACATAGATTCTAGTACGCATACCGTATCGCTTATTTATATATTCATGTGAAAATATTTAATTAATTCTTCTTCGTATAATTGTTTATCAAATTTCATTTAACCTAAATCTGAGTTGAAATAGATTATTTTTGCCATATGATTGGATTTGAGTCAACTCAGTTATGACCAAAATAATAGAACTCGATATTAAGAATTTCTAGGAACTACTACAGTAAGACAACACCTACTATCTCATCAATGATAAAACAGAAAAAAAAAATATTTTTACGTTAACATCTGCTTAAAGTTCTCATGGTTCCTTTTCTTAAAAAACATAAAAAATAAATATATACATATAAATATATTTTCAATTATATAAAACAACCTTTTTCCATTCCATATCCATACATCCATATTAATGATCAAGATCATTTTATTTTTTGTTTTGGAAATTTTTTACTATATTTTGTTGTAAGAAAAAAAAACTTGCAATCTGAACGGCTGCACTACCAAAAATTGTGTATAAAAATCTATTTTTATTTTTCTCGTACATTTGTTGCGTAAAAAGAAATTATTCTTATTTTTTAAGTTTACGTTTACGATCCTTGATTTTATTTCTGAAGAAATAAATTTAAAAAGGATCGAAGATACACAACATGACATTAAAATATAATAAGAGAAAATAAATTTTATCCCACAACTCAATAAGATAAAATAAGAACTACTGTTGGATTTTATTAAGATGTATGTATTTTAGATGAGTTAGGTATTATTATTTATGTCCTTGAATTAAAATAGTGATAAGAAAAAAATGTTTTGGCTACAGCATTTTAATATCTGTATTGCATCTGGATTTGTATGTATGAGAGGATAACAATTCCGTGGCGCGCAAGTTTTTTGTTTGAATGTTTTATGTTTTTGCTTGCAACTCTTTAAAAAATCAGAAAAAAAAACATACCCCGACTAGCATTGTATTATATAATGCTTAGATCAGGTTTTCCCACTGTAAGGTTCGGATCAGACATGTAACGCCACAAACTATCCAAATCAATCCAATCACATCCGGATCAGGACTGAATCAGGTCAAATAGGCCGGCCATTGGGTATTCAGGAAAGAATATAAAAACAGTAAATTTTAATAATTTCATGTGAAATTTCCAACAACAAAGATAATAAATTGTACTAATTGTGCTACTCACTATTATCATAGTGTTTCAGCAGAAAATCAATAACTTAACTACACGGGAAATTTCACAAACTGTGTATTTCTAAAATGGATTTAACTCTATTGAATTTCAACCAAATGAAATAAGGGGTCAAAAAAGGCTAAGTAGGGCACTATAGGGAAATCATATATGATTTCTGATAATGGCTGGATGTGAATATCTTGTTAGAGGTTGCTCTAGTTTGCCAGGCCCAGCCTTGATCCGGAATTTACTAATAGGATCGGGTTTTTTTTTAGATGTTCGGCCCGGATCGGTGCAAACAAGTCTTTCCCTAATAAACCTTAAACATGCCATTCTTATTCGTACCTGATCAAATAAAATAGGGTTCAAATCAGGACAAACCATATTGGAAACCAGATGTAAAATATACCCTAATAGAGCTTGCTCTATTATACCCTGATCCGGTCCGGATTATAACAGAGCATGGCTGGACAAAATGCTAGTGTGGAGATCATATAAGAAAACATTTTTGGAACAAACCATAATTTATTTATTTTTGGAGATTATTTGTGAGTGATTAAGCTTATGTATCTATTATCATTCACTTGAATTTTGCAATTCGAAATCATTTTGCGTTTTCTCTTAGAAAAACTCCATTTGAACTCACACTCATCAGAGACACCTGTTCAAATCCTTGGTGTCTTGTACACTCAGCCTCAGCTCAGATAATTTCTAAGCTTAAATTTCTAGATTGAAATCTCACTACCATATATTGCAATAAATTGACCGTGTATCAGATATTAGTTTCGCATTGATTAACAACAATCAATAATAACTCTACATTCGTGACCAAGGATGTTGACTAAGACTAGATTCCAATTGAATGCTAAATGCTCTCCAAATTCTAAATCGTGCTAAATTGAAAAATTAATTTTAAAGATAGATTTGTTTTAGAGCTATCAAACAAGCATTGATATGTTTTACTGACAGTTAACACAATTCTACAAATATTTAGAATGCAAATGTTGCATTCAGTTAACTACAAAATCTTTATTGGTAAACATAATATTTCAATTTAGCAGCTTTTAGAATTTGGAGACTATTTAGCATTCAATTGGAATTCAGTGTTAATAGAAATATTCTCATCCTATGAATTCAAGCATAGTAATGTCTAGAAAATTGATTCAAAAAATCTCAAACTAATTTATTTATATTTGTTAGAATGACATTATTAAAATTAAATTGAAATTATTATATTGCATAGCAAACTACGGAGTACGATGTTTAATCAAAAATCAAAATTCATAGTTCTGACTGTATTCAGGTTTTCCCTAACTAATTTCTGCTCGGGTGTATAAGATACCAGTAGTATATCTAAAATAAAGCCATGACACGTGTTATCTATGCGAAAAAGCTTGAAACAAGAGGTGAAAAATAATTATTAGTATTAGAGTTATTAGGCATACAAAAACGATTAAGAAGAGAAATTTTTTGCATTAAGATAAAGTCTTGAATAGGGTGTCTAGTCCCGAGTATTGGATATCCGGCTATCCGGATATTTTTATCATTATATTACTACTCGCAGGCAAATAACACAGGTTTTTGAAAATAACCCAAAAACTATAAAGCAGTCGATAATTTATTGAATTTTTTTTAAAATATTTCTATCTCTTTCGATTTTTCTAAATCAAACTCGATTCCTTAAAGAAAACTTTTGTTTTACTATCTTCTTATCCATGTCTATAAAATTCAAATAAAAACAAATATTTGCAATTTTTTTTTCAGTAGGGGGTGGACAAATAAATTTTATAACTGTAAAAATTTCAAGATGATAGCACTTTTAGTTTGTGAGAAAACCGATTATGTAGAAATTCGGATGGACACCGAAGTCTCACCAGTAGGGTGTACATTTTTAATTTTCAAAGTACGGAACCCTAAAAATAAGAAATTAGTTAAAAATTGACTATCCATATTTAACATATGTACTTTAAAATGTTGTTCCTGTGTAAATTTTAAGTTTCAATCCCTTATTTGAATATTTTAAAATTTGCAATGAATAACAAATTTTAGCATTATTGAATTTTCGCTGCACCATTTTGGTAAAGAATTTATACAATTTCTTTTATTTAATACATTAATTTTATATGTATTTGCCTTTTTTTTTTTTTTTTCAAAAAACGATGTTTGATGTTTGATATTTGACACTTGGAGTTTGATTTTTGATGTTTAATATTTAGTGTTCGATATTTGAGGTTCGTGTTTGATGTTTTATGTTTGATGTTTAGTGTTTGATGTTTGATGTTTGATGTTTGATGTTTGATGTTTGATGTTTGATGTTTGATGTTTGATGTTTGATGTTTGATGTTTGATGTTTGATGTTTGATGTTTGATGTTTGATGTTTGATGTTTGATGTTTGATGTTTGATGTTTGATGTTTGATGTTTGATGTTTGATGTTTGATGTTTGATGTTTGATGTTTGATGTTTGATGTTTGATGTTTGATGTTTGATGTTTGATGTTTGATGTTTGATGTTTGATGTTTGATGTTTGATGTTTGATGTTTGATGTTTGATGTTTGATGTTTGATGTTTGATGTTTGATGTTTGATGTTTGAAGTTTGATGTTTGATGTCTGATGTTTGATGTTTGATGTTTGATGTTTGGTATTTGCTGTTTGGTGTTTGATGTTTGATGTTTGATGTTTGATGTTTGATGTTTGATGTTTGATGTTTGATGTTTGATGTTTGATGTTTGATGTTTGATGTTTGATGTTTGATGTTTGATGTTTGATGTTTGATGTTTGATGTTTGATGTTTGATGTTTGATGTTTGATGTTTGATGTTTGATGTTTGATGTTTGATGTTTGATGTTTGATGTTTGATGTTTGATGTTTGATGTTTGATGTTTGAAGTTTGATGTTTGATGTCTGATGTTTGATGTTTGATGTTTGTTGTTTGATGTTTGGTATTTGCTGTTTGGTGTTTGATGTTTGATGTTTGAAGTTTGATGTTTGATGTTTGATGTTTGATGTTTGATGTTTGATGTTTGATGTTTGGTGTTTGATGCTTGATGTTTGATGTTTGATGTTTGATGTTTGATGTTTGATGTTTGATGTTTGATGTTTGATGTTTGATGTTTGATGTTTGATGTTTGATGTTTGATGTTTGATGTTTGATGTTTGATGTTTGATGTTTGATGTTTGAAGTTTGATGTTTGATGTTTGGTGTTTGATGTTTGGTGTTTGATGTTTTAATGTTTGATGTTTGATGCTTCATGTTTGATGTCTGAGTTTTTGATTTTTGATGTTTAATCTTTGATGTTTGATGTTTGATGTTTGATGTGTGATGTTTGATGCTTGGTTTTGTATGGTTTATGTTTGATGTTTGATGTTTGATGATAGATGTTTGATGTTTGAAGTTTGATGTTTGATGTTTGATGTTTGATGTTTGATGTTTGGAGTTTGATGTTTGATGTTTGATGTTTGATGTTTGATGTTTGATGTTTGATGTTTGATGTTTGATGTTTGATGTTTGATGTTTGATGTTTGATGTTTGATGTTTGATTTTTGATGTTTGATGTTTGATGTTTGATGTTTGATGTTTGATGTTTGGTGTTTGATGTTGGATGTTTGATGTTTGATGTTTGATGTTTGATGTTTGATGTTTGATGTTTGATGTTTGATGTTTGATGTTTGATGTTTGATGTTTGATGTTTGATGTTTGATGTTTGGTGTTTGATGTTTGGTGTTTGATGTTTGGTGTTTGATGTTTTAATGTTTGATGTTTGATGTTTGATGCTTCATGTTTGATGTTCGATTTTTGATTTTTGGTGTTTGATGTTTTATGTTTAATGTTTGATGCTTGATGTTTGATGTTTGGTGTTTGCCAAGTACATAGCAACACAATGGATATAGTGGCATAACATGAACTAAGATGGCCAGGCAGTGGAATCCATCAAACAGCGAAAGGATACACTCTTTATTATTGCGGTCATCAAAACAGAGGAGAATTTGGAGTTGGTGGTCTCATACACCGTCGCGTGAGCAGCATGTTATCGACTTCTGCCCAATTAATAAAAAATTAAAAATTAAATGTAACGATCGTCAATGTTCAAGCATCTAATGAAGACAAATCAGATGACATTAAAGACCTGTTCTTCCTAGAACTCGAAGAAGTTATCAATAAAATCCCGCTGCACGATTTAAAGACAGAGCGCTGGAATTCCGATGCATTTGAACATCCAGAAACGCTGAATAGATATCAGGAGATAGTAACACAAAACATAGAAGAGCATGACATATCTTCTCTTGAATAGGGTTTCTAGTCCCAAGTATTGGATATCCGGCTATTCGGGTATTTTTGTCATTATTTTACTACTCGCAGGTAAATAACACAGGTTTTTAATAACAATCCAAAAACTAAGCAGTCGGTAATTTATTGAATTTTTTAAAATATTTCTATCTCCTTCGATTTTTCTAAATCAAACTCGACTCCTTAAAAAAATATTTTGTTTTACTATCTTTTTACCTATGTCTATAAAATTCAAATAAAAACAAATATTTGCAATTTTTTTTTCAGTAGGGGTGGACAGATAAATTTTAAAAATTAAGCCATTAAACATACAAGAAGAATAGCAAACGCTTCAATCAGCCATTATAGCCGCAGCACATACTGCTATCGGAAAACGTCCGCCGAAATCACACGATGAATGGTTTGACGACGAGTGCCGCCAAAGCGTTGAACATAAACAAAAACTGCAAGACAAATGGTTAACAACGAACACCCGAAGCTCCCAAGCTGATTATCTATGCACCAGGCAAGCCTCAGCAAACCTTCTACATAAAAAAACGCCAACCAACATGCGGCCAACGGAAGCCCGAAAGTGTGCTTTGCGAATGCACAGAATCTTACAAAAGATTTTCACGCAAGATCTACAGCAATTAAAAATGGAAATAATGAACTTACAACACGTGAACGTGGTGTGCTGGTTGTATGGCTATTCCACTTTCAAGTCCTACTGAATAGGACGAATGAAGTTCATCGTATTTGAGCAATTGCTCCATCAACGGAGAAGATCTTTGTCCCTTACCCAGCAATATAAGAAGTAGAAGCTGCCATTAAAACTGAAAAATGGCAAATCACGAGCTATCGATGGTATTCCCGCAGAACTATTAAAAAATGGAGGAGCAGTTCTGGTCTCACGTATATACGATCTGATTCTTCCAGTCTGGGATCAAGAAAAACTACCTCTTGAAAGGAAAACAGCTCTCATTGTTCCGCTACATAAGAAAGGTGACCGTCTAAAGTGTGCGAATTGTAATGGCGTCGCACTGTTGAACACTGCATATAAAATACTAGCTAGTGTTGTACTTTCTCAAACCGTCCCATTTGCCGAATCTATCATCGGTGACTATCAGTGTGGTTTTTGTCCCAACCGTTCAACCACAGATCAATGTTTTACTTTGAGGATGATTCTGGAAAAATATTAGGGGTACAATATCAGTATTCACCAAATCTGTGTTGATTTCAAGCAAGCATATGATAGCATCATCCGCGACAACCTTTGGTCCGCATTTATATGCCTTGCTGTCCCAGAGAAACTTGTTTCTCTGTGCAAACTCACAACATCATGATAAAATTGTGGAATAGTAATCGACGGGTCAGTTTCTGATCCTTTCGATATAACATCAGGTGTTCTACAAAGTGATGCACTCGCACCCGTACTATTTAATTTGGCGCTGGAGTACGTGATAACAAAAACCCGAATGTGGATATAAAATTGCATAACAAATCTAGTCAAATTCTTGGCTACGCAGATGATAGTGTGCTTTTCCGACGTAGGACAAGCGATACTAAGGATAGTCTTTTTCAGCTTGAAAGAAATGCTAAACGACCTAGATTATGCATCAACACCGACAAAACTAAAGTTTAAGCAACTTCTGGGAACATACCTCCTGGAAATCTTAAAACTAGGGACTATGAAATGGAACGAGTGAAAAACTTCAAATATCTCGGGCAGGCAATATGCAGGCAGATATCAAAATCCGTGTCTCTGTCGCATACAGAGTTTTCTATGCATACTCAAAACTTCTGCGATCAAAACATCATTCGCGGTCGTGTAAACTCACACTTTACATAGCATTAATCCAACCTGTGCTTACATTTGGAAGTGAAAGTTGAACACTGACTTCCTCGGATTGTAGAATTTTATCAACATTCGAGAGGAAGGTCATACGAACAATTTATGGTCCATGTAAAGTTGCTGGAAATCAGTAAGTTTCTCAATCAAACAGCTTCTGGGAGACTGCGATGTAATCGGATTCATTAAATCCAATCAGATTAGATGGTTTGGTCATGAAGAAAGGGCTGCATTAGAAAGAATGATAAAAAGCGTCCAACAAAAACCAGCCGTTGTTCGTCCGAGAGGAAGACCAAGACAACGCTGACGTGATGACATCATCCAAGACCTTCGTGATATAGGATTTCGAAACTGGAGTCAACTGGTCATGGAACGAGAGAATTGGAAGCTGATTGCAGAGACGGCAAAACCCCTCCATGGGATGTAAATGCCAGAAAGAGAAAGACCTTCTACCTTTAAAATAAAACAAAACAGAAGTTTTTATTTTTAATTGAATCGAAGTTATGAGTTTTTGAAAACTACTCGTTAATTAAACCAAAAGTCACGAAATTCTTGAAATTTAGAACCGCTATATTTTCCAAAACAAAAAAATCCTCGAACACGTATATCTTTTTTTTCGATATAAATCCCTTCAAAATTTGTTGCAGCCAAATCAAATATGTGTCGGTCAGATTTTGTCCAAATGTGTGATTTGTAACAGAAAAGAATGCCCCAAATACAAAATAATGAAGAGAAATAAATGCCATAAATGCCGGGTTGGGTCTTGGCGAGTAGGGTGTTATATGACAACTAATTTTTTTTTTGACTGAATACAGTTCATCGGTCAGCAACCCACATACTAAATACTATATAAACGAAGTTAATAACTATTTTCATGAAAAAAATTGTCTTGTCTTGGGTTATATCAAGATGTTTTTACTTAAAAAAAGAAGTACCTGAGATTGGTTGAACTATTTTGAAAGTTGATCTTCTCCTTTTTGACCATAGACATGATTTGAAGTAGCAACTTGAAAAAAACGTTAGGAATTAACGTATGAATTGGTTCGCCAATTCCATAAATCTCCATAAAAAAGTCGTTAAATTCGATATAAATTGTTCTGAACAAAATACGTTTAAAGTTTCAAAGCTCTAATATGATGATGTTATTTTTCGTTCTTGTGTTGCTAGTTCAATGTTATATTATATTCGGTAACTTTCTACGCATTTTTTGTTTTATTTCTATGTGCAGCGATTTAACACGAATCCAAGGTATAATATTGTCACATATTGATTACACACATATTAAGTTGCCATAAACACAATTAAGAAAATCTTAAAAATTAAAGTTCAATTAGTGTCCCCACTTTATCAACCGTGATGCTCAAATAATATGTTATTATTATTCTATTTATTCTGCTACATGGCCCACCACTACCTTACTATTCACAATTTTGTCTTCTGTAATTTTATTACAAACAGTTTTTTTTTTATAATTTAACTTTATTTTTGTCTTAAGTAGTTTATTACAATAAAACAATATTGTTTTGTTAAAAAACATTTTTTTTATGTTATGCCTACATAAGTCGCGTTTTTTGTATCATAAGTTATATATGACTTTTACGGTCGGTGATTTACAGCTTATGTGAATGAACTGTTTTAAAAAGTTCTATCATGAATTTATTAATAATAAATTCATTATGTTTGTAAGAAAAGACGAGGAAGTTTATTTTTAAATATCATATTAATTCAATTCAGTGGATTTTGGCATACACATATTTACTCTTGTTTATACGTAGGTAAAAGCTATTAACATATTGCTCACTCTTTAAGAAGCTATTTCATGTCATTTGGTTTATTATATTTGTTGTTGTTGTTTATAAAAATTACAATGAATCTCAGACGTTATATGTTTATTGTATAAGATGACCTTTAAATTGTATTCAGTGTTGAGGTAGTTTTGATTACCTTAACCATTCCTTATAAAATTTTCAAAGAGCTATTAATAACTCATGAACAACCCGTACACTCATAAAATCTAGCGCTCACCTTTAACAGTTGTATTTCTAAAATCCATCATTCATTAAACAATATTGTATATTGTTCTCAATAATTATTGATCCAACAATACATAAAATTAAATTCTAATTCCAGATGGTTTTGTTTTATTTATTTTCTATTTCCAAAACACAATAAACCTATAGAAATAATATTATTGCATATGCACTTTGCTGTCAATCATTTAATAAAATCTAAAATTATGGAATATGAAATAAAAATATGTAATAAAAAGTTATCGATAAGTTTACTAGCAGCTGATCGAAAATATTTTAATAAGAAGATCAACTGTTTATGGCTATATCAATGGGTCATCAAATTGGTTAAATTAAAATTATATCCTTTATCGTATTGTTTGGGGTGTGTACGACAAAGGGTTGGCTTAAAAGTGTGCTAATGTTTCTACTTAGTTATAAAGAATATTTAATTTAACTTTTAAGGCCTGGTGTTGAGTTTTTTCTAGCACAATGTGCGCATATGGGTTTGTGTTTACCTGATTTAAGGTATTGAGAGTTATGTCATTTAGAAACCAATTTTGTGACCGGGCATTGTTGAAATGATAAATACAAACACAAAAAAGTGGTTTTAAATATTTTTAACAGTTTTTGTGATTGGTTGTATTCAAATGAAGTCAAATTTTATTTCTTAAACTCAGGTATAATATGGCATATTGGCAGTTAGATACCGAGCAGTCTTCAAGTGCAACCTACCATGCCAAATTATTAGGGCTCGGACTTGGTTGATATTTTAATGCCCCATATTTTATTTTATTTCATATCCTTCTTATAGTAACAAACCTGAGCAATTTTCGTGGTGGTATGTATATTGAGTTCCTTTATGATATAAATAGAAATGGCGCGATAAGAGATATTGATTTTTTCGTCCTTTTTCTCATTCAATTAGATCGGTAATTTGAGATCATGTGGTGGAGATTCTGAATAATTATTGGACGTGAGGGTCGATATATTTTGAAAGGAAACAGAGATAGAAGGTACTCGCTAATGAAATATCGAGCAATCTGTTTGATGGTAGTCAATTATTAGATGTTTTGTTTTGAACCAAAATTATTTAACTATATAAAAATTTTGTGGATTTAAATTTTAAAATTGAAAAAAAATAAAAATGATATATAGAAAATTTTTTTCTTTGACGAATATTTGGTTTTCAATTATTTATCAATCTTTTATTTATAAATCATAACATAAGACTGTTATGTTATACATGCTGAAAAACACGTCAAATCAGCAAAAAACGTGCAATTTTGGAAATGAGCTTTTAATTTGGTATATTTAGGTATTGGAATTCATTGACATCAATAAACAAAATTTTCTGAGTTTTTAGTTTTTTTTTTACCCTGTCTTAAGATACAGGGTGATGAAAAATACAAAAAATTGCTCGACCCTGGTGTATTGAAATGGCTCTACAGTAAAAACTACTGAACTGATTTTAATGTTATATAGCTCAAAATATAGGTATTGAACAGAGCTAATCAAAATAATAATTCACATTATATGACCTTGAACACTTTCTTTTAGAAAAATAACGGTAAAACATTCAAATTCGATTTTCTAGAAATGTGTATTTTTTAAATTTTTGATTTTTTAATATGTGAAAGGTACATATGTTATACTAACATTTATAAAAAATTCAGGACGGGAAAATTTTTTGTTTTTTGTATTATTTTAATGCAACACGCCTTAAAATTGTTCATCATAAAAAACAGTGGAGTTAAAAAATGAACAGTTTTTTTTTTGGATTTAAATATATGTTTTTATAATAAATTTTTAATTTTAACTCAAAATAAATATTTTACACATTTTTTATCATTTATTTAATTTTACATTACTAAATTCCGTAGAGTTAGAATAACGTCTAGCTAAGATTGATCCATCATTTGTAGGAATGTATGAGTGATATCCTCGTGTTTAAGGAATTGTTTTTAAATTGGCGTATCTATCAGCTAGTTGATTTCGTTTCGCAAACAAAGAAATCCCTCTGTATTCTGTCACTATATGACAGTGGTGAGTGAGTGATCTCAATAGTTTGACTGTTTGCAGGCATAATGAATTTGATTTCATCCGAACACTGCTGATGAAGATATTTATAAAAAATAACGAGATCAGAAAATATTAACAATTCGTTTAGCATGCTTCTGAACAGAGTCTAAAAGAGCCATTATAGTAACATATGCACACAAAAAAATTTTATGGTTAAATTGATCAAAAAGAACCATACTTTTAGAGAACCATATACTATGGTGATATTTAACTATGTTTTATGGTTGCTATTATATATAGTAACCATACTATGGTGATAGATTACCAAATTTTATGGTTGTTATTATAGATACAGAACCATACTATGATTATAATTGACCACATTTTATGGTTCTCTAAAATATGATCAATTTACCCATAAAACTTTTTTGTGTGTGCAGTCACTAAACTTTGTAACAATACTCGGCATAATGCGGCCTGTTAACGATTTGCAAAATTATAATTGGCCTTTAATGGTAAAAAGGTTCCCCATCCCTGGCTTAGACTCAAATTATACTTTTTCATAGTTTCTATTTTTTGTTCACTTAGGTGTAGTGGGAAGTATTGTATTTTTCACAAAGTTTTAATTTTAGCGACTGCTGTATAGCAAGCAAGGGCGTCCATGAAGTGCATTTTTTAAACCTCTGCTCCAATACTGTAGCAAGTGGATTCACTCTCTCTATAGCATCCACTTTTAGCTTTCGTACAATTTTTAAAAGGAAAATGTGAAAAAATTAAAAATTAATGAAATTCAAAAAGCAGCACACACTTGCCAGAGTTAGTTTTTCATTGATTCGATGTTTTTATAAAAAACATCGATACATCAAATAGAAAAATTCTTTAAAAAAACATCGAATAAAGCCGATGTATCGTGTGTAAACATCGAAAAAATTCCATACATCGATGTTTAGTGAATATCCCTAATCAGAGTTAGGTACTTCTTGGAGTTTTTTGTTATTGTTGTTTATTTTAAGTTGAATTATTTTGTTTTGTATTGTTTTGTTAATATTCCTAGCCAAGTGTCGTGTGAGTGAGTATTATAATTTTTTTCTTAAAATTTGGCTTGATTTCATTCAATTTTAAATTCTAATGAGTGAATTGAATGAAAAGAAAGCTATTTCTTTGTTTTGTCATTCGATGAGTGAAATTCGGTAAAAACGCCACTAATTGTTGTATTACAACTTGTAATCGGTACTATTGGTTTTATTATCATAGCTTGTATTACTATTTGCATTATTATTCTTATGCAACAATCGCCTGGACCAGATGCGCAACATTGTTATCCCTTGTATTCCTATTTGGTTGATTATTCTTATGCAACAATCATCCGGATCAGAGATGCAACATTGTTATATATCTCTGAATTACTATTTGTTTGATTAATCTTATGCAACAGTCACCCAGACCAGAGGTGCCACATTATTATTGTTATGGTGTGAATCTTATTTTTAGTTAGTATGATCGGCTGAACCAACGTGGCATGAGGAGCTGGATCCGATGCAATCATGGGGTGAGTGAGACTTTTTAAAATAAAATAATCTTCATTTTTCCTTTTGTAGTTATTCATATAGTAAATTTGTTATACTGGAAGTATAATTTTTCATTTTTTATTCTGTCTTTCCTCAATTTAATGAAAAATAAAAAAAAATTAAATTAAATTGAGGAAAACCAAAGAAAAAACTAATCGTAGTGTGGTTGGTGATCTCGGTTTCTTCAGCCGTTGGGGTCTTCAGAGTCCCTGCTCTTTGTTTTTGCTTATTTAATTCCTTTTACACAGTCTTATTTGCGTGCATATCTGATTATTTGTACCGAGCTGGGAGAACTTGCTTCTCGAACACACATGGCTGAAGCTCGCTAGAACAAAACCTCGCTTGGTACGCAGTCCTTTGATTGCTTCTTGTTAGTGACATCACTAGCAGGTCCAGTGTTCATTACAAATAACAACAATATTGTGTAATATTTTCAATTCAATCTAACAATCCAAATCAGGCAGATTTAAGCAATATTACGACGAGTATTGAAAAGCACAGCATTTTAAAGACATTTTTAGGACATTTAGACATTTTTAATCAAATCATGATTGTATATCTTACTTTTTTAATGTAATGTTTTGTTTATACGAGATTTGCTCAAGCGTTTCATTTTATTTTATTAATTTTTGATTTATTGTTAATAAAATTTCAATACAACAACTGACCTGTACTTGTATAGTAGAAGCAAGGAAATGTAGTACCGTGTCAATAAATATGCAGCTAAAGGACTGATTCTACAACACTTCAAATTTAAGACGATAGCCAGAACTATAATCCTGAAATTTCGCAATATTCTTTTCACTTTCAATTTATTGCCCTTCCTTGACATATTACCGACAATTTGTTCGTTTGGTTCTGTTCACTTTTGCTACCTATGCCGCACGTAATCTATCAAATGTTGATACTATTAATTTGCAAGATTAGTAAATTCAGTGAATATGCAATGAGAAATTTAACTGTAAACAAATTTTTGTAAAAATTGTAAACATAAGCAATAACAACCTCTTTATATTTTCCTGTTTAGTGGTATTTTTTCAAAAATAATTCATTTCCAAATAAGTTTGTTTGTTTTGTCATATAGGTATATGTGCCATTAGAAACGCAGGCTGTCAACAAGTATCCTTCACCTACACCTATTTTCAAGCGAAAGTGCTGTTGGTTTTTTGTAAATAAAATGGAACTGGGTGATCCGATTTTAAATCGGTTTTCAATTTTTAATAGCTCAATATTGTTTTTTTATCCCAACTAAATCATTAAAAAAATGAATTTAAAGTTTGCTAAAAGTTTTTCAATAGAAAAAAATCAAAAAAAAATCAGAAAATAATAGAATTTTTAATTTTATTTCATAAATAATTGACTAAATTGTTTAACAATATTTGATTATTTGATTAATTCATTAAATTTAATTAATATTAATATAACATAAAGTTATTATCTTATGTAACCGCCTTGTGCTGCAATCATTTCGCGCATTCTATTAGCCATTGAATTTAACAAATTGATGAAATATTGGCGCCAATCAACGCCTCTCAACATGTTGTGTGGTCTCACAATGGCATCCCAGACCTCATCATTACTGTGAAACACTTGGTGTTCACTCCTAACTTTGCCTTTGATCTCTGACCCGACATTCTCAACAGGATTTATCTCTGGAGAGAGACTGAAAATACAAATTTCTACATTAATTAAATATTTAAAATTACAAGATAAAATTAATTCTCCTTGGGTGATCAAACACAAAATCCCGTGTATCGCCTATATTTTCATTAATCCATTGTTTGACAGCATTTGAAGTGGGCACCGGATGATTGTCGTGTAACAACAAGACCATACCATCGTCAAAGTGTTCATCAATGTACGGCTTCAAATTGTGACCGTCATTACCTACGCTGCAGGGAAAACCACTGGAGGGATTTCAAAAATTTTTTTTTCTAAAAATAGGTATACTCAAGGGACAGGTCCGAAAGGACGCTGTGTTCGATAACTGTACCGGAAGTGTGTCAAAAAAATCATTATGTGTGTCAAAACAAGGAAATTTGCATATTTTTGGCTTAAAAAACGTTCATTTTAAGTGATTACGAGTAGGAACATTGAATTTGGAGAAATCTTGATGGTCGGGATTGGTATGTGAGATCAAAAACTAGATTATTGCATTATAAGTTTGTCAAAAAAAAGTTGTCAAGTGTGTCAAAAGAAAGATTTTTATTTATTTTTTTACCTAATTTTTTGGAAAAAAAATATAAAATTAATTGTTTGTTTGAAATGAAGTTTTATTATTATTATTGAGAATTATGGCATTATAAGTTTGTCAAAAAAGTGTTGTCAAGTGTGTCAAAAGAAAGATTTTTATTTTTTTTTTACCCAATTTTTTGGAAATAAAATTGTTTGTTTAAAATGAAATTTTATTATTATTATTGAGAATTATGGCATTATAAGTTTGTCAACAAAATGTTGTCAAGTGTGTCAAAAGATTTTTATTTAGTTTTTTACCCAATTTTTTGGAAAAAAAATAAATTGTTTGTTTGAAATGAAATTTTATTATTATTATTGAGAATTATGGCATTATAAGTTTGTCAAAAAATGTTGTCAAGTGTGTCAAAAGAAAGGTTTTTATTTATTTTTTACCCAATTTTTTTAGAAAAAAATAAAATTAATAGTTCGTATGACATGATATTTTATTATTATTATAGAGAATTATGGCATTATAAGTTTGTCAAAAAATAATGTCAAGTGTGTTCAAAAATGATTTCATTTAATTTTTTAGCCAATATTTTGGGAAAAAAAATGTAGCTGTTTTTATGACGTAAATGTAATTTAAAATGAAATTGGACATGGAAATTTTTGAATTTGTTGTAGTTTTTGAAATATTTTTGGAATTTCGAAAAAGTTTGTATTTTTGATTTTGTAATAATTTTTGCAATATTTTTAGAATTTCGGCAAAAGTTTTAATTTTTGATTTTGTAAGAATTTTTGAAATATTTTTAGAATTTTGAAAAATTTTTAATTTTTGATATTATTATAATTTTTGGAATTTTGAAAAAAGTTTCAATTTTTGATTTTGTAATAATTTTTGCAATATTTTTAGAATTTTGGAAAAGTTCGAATTTCTAAGAATTTTTGGCATATCATCAGAATTTAGAAAAAGTTTAAATATTTGATTTCATTCTAATTTTTAGAATATTTTTGGAAATTTGAAAAAGTTTGATTTTATTTAATTTAACAATATTTTTGGAATTTTGATTACAATTATCCGGCAACGTATTGATGTTTCGTGTTAGTTTTGTAATAAATTTTTAAACAGAGTCTATCTCTGAATACTTGTACTTTAACAAAGAGTTATGTTTGATATTCATCGCTGCCCAAAACTAAAAACCATGTCCTCATAAAAGTTTGTTTGCCGAAAACTATATCAAAATCCTTAACCCAGACCGAAGTCTTGATATCTCAGAGCTTGAGATTTCAGCCCCTCCATATTTTTTCTATTGAAAAACTTTTAGCAAACTTTAAATTCATTTTTTTAATGATTTAGTTGGGATAAAAAAACAAATTATATACCAAAATACTCCACCAATATTGAGCTATTAAAAATTGAAAACCGATTTAAAATCGGATCACCCAGTTCCATTTTATTTACAAAAAACCAACAGCACTTTCGCTTGAAAATAGGTGTATATATCTATTTATGGCCGAATTTTATTTGGAGACTTAATTTAATCGATAAGTTTTAAATAGGTGATTTATTTGTCATAGAGTGTTTGTTTTTAAATTATTAACCATGTTGGTTGACTATCGGTTACTTGACGGAATGTTAATGTTTTCTTTAAAAAAAATTGCATAAAATTGTAAAAACTGAAAATATTCAAGTCATAAAATCGATTTAAAGAGTTTAGTTTATTAATCTTCATGAAATGTTGTCAAAAGCTATTCAAAATATTTTAGTGGGAAAATGAATATGAAAAACAGACACTAAGCAAATCTATTCGACAAACATAATTTCAAAACTAGCTTAGTTTGTTCTATTTTAAATTTTAACTCAAGTTTAAAAGGCATAGTAGATATTTAAATTAACCTCCCATACAGACTAAAAAAAACGAAAACGCACATGGATAACTCATTATTACTTTTAATATATCATCAATCCAGATCTCTATCATTTATTATCTAATTAAAAAGCCTTTAGCTCCTCTTATATATACGATTATTTTGGTAATAATATATTTTTTATTTAAATATAAAAAAAGAATATTAATAATATTTTTTTCTATTATAACTCTAATCACGTTCACATCATTAAACGATAGAAAATGTTGATTTCTTATGTTGTATTTTATTTTTGAATGTAAATTAAATTGAAAAAAAAAGTATACAAACTATTAAAAAACAAAATGATTACTTCCTAATTCTTTAAAATAAAACTTTTTAATTTTACAACAATTTTAAAATTCAATTATCAACTCAGACTTTGGAAAACAAAAACAAAAGTTTACAGGAAAGCATTAAATAAATTTGCATAAGATTTTGGACTATTTGTATTTTACTTTTTAACTTTTTACACTAAATATCATTTTTTATTTTTATTTTTACTTTTGTTTTATTTAATTTTAAAACACATTACCATTA
Source organism: Diogma glabrata (assembly GCA_963693315.1). Lineage (NCBI taxonomy): Eukaryota > Metazoa > Arthropoda > Insecta > Diptera > Cylindrotomidae > Diogma > Diogma glabrata. The sequence goes on along the minus strand of OY856188.1, from coordinate 141,963,493 downwards.
GATTTATTTAAGTTTTAATTTATATAAACAAAAAACAGGAGTTTGATACCGATACCATACCATACGAAGAATAATTTTTGTCAACTGATTGCTAAATGTAATAAGATTTACAATATTTAATTATAAATATTAGTTATGAAATAATTTCTTAGTTAAATATTATTTGATTGTGTTTTATTTCCAGACTTCAGCACATCTTTTAGGAGGTTAAGTTTTCAACTACTTGTTGATCGTAAACACATCATACATATGTTACATATTAAAACTTTTCTTATTTGTTGAATTAGCAAAAATCATCGGTTCTGAAACTACATTTTGCTAAACTACATGTTGGGATGATTTTGCACATCGTTGAATAAAATCATCCATCAATTCATTTTCATTTATTTTGTTTCAGTGTTTTTTGTACAAGGGAAGCTATTAAGATTAGCTTTTAGCATTGTTTGGCAAGGTATACGTAATATTTCTGTTGTAATATTAATTTTATATTTTTAATTAAACATCAATTATTAGACATTGTTGTAGAGATCTTTTTAGTGTTTGTTACTATGTGGATATATGCAAGGTTACAATCAAATTGAAAATCAACACAACTTCACAAAATTTGACATATTATTATAAACACCCTGACGCTAAAACTATACATTTTGTTGAGATATGCAAGCAAATATTTCGATAGTATTTCAAAGACTGCTGTCCTAAATGACTTGATGGGATTCTGATGCAGAGTATTATACTGATCAAAAGAAAAATGAAATTACTTTTGCCTCAGTGGCGTCATTTCACCAAAATCTTGGGGGGGGCGAGAATTTAAATGACAAAAAAAATTTTTTTTCGTAAAACATAACATACACGTTTTTATACACACATATATTTAAAAGCATTTAAATGCATCGACTTAGAAATAAAAATAAAATGCTTCTGAGCTACATTGGTTACTCTGCTAGTCTTCTGGTGTTGTTTCATCGAAGCGAATGCCGCAAAGTTCTGCAAAATCCCTTCATTTGCTAAAAATAATTTTAAATTTAGTATCATCTCTGCATTGTTTAAGCATCAAGATAGTAGTTTTAATTAAAGCGCTTGTGCTAGAAATTATTATATCTTTGCTTTGTAACTGTTCAGAGAGTGAATTTGTAAACGACAGCAGATCGTGCAGCATAGAAAAAAAGGATAGTTTTTCTATACGATTTTTTAGATCTCGGGCATCCCGGGATTTAAAATTTATGAGTCACATAGTCCCAGGAAAAATAAAACACCACGGGATTGCAATCCCTACGTGACTCCTCTTATGTCGAATCGTTTTTTTGTTTGTTTGTTTGTTTGTTTTCCTTTATTTGTCTCAGAGAGAAAGAGAAATGACCAGAGCCCTAAACTGACCAGAGCCAAATCGTTAAAATGTGCGACAAAATGCAAACATTCTTTCAAATACTAACTAATTAGAATTTCTATTGCGAGAAAGTGGAACGGTGAAAACGTGCTAACTAGATTGTGCATAAATTTACTATTTAATGCTTTCCTTTACTATTTGTTTACTATATTTAATTCTTCAAAAAATTCTTTTATTTTAGTTGGACATTCAACCGTTAGGAAATGTGGTTGCAGTGGTTCGTACATTTTCTAAATTCATTCTAGTGCTGGCATTACCGCCAGCCAGCGAGTTTCACTGTATCCAATAAGCTGGTTATGTTCGACATTACTTTTGCCGCAGAACTCCTTCAACGTCTCCAGTAAAGACAGTTAAATATCCAAATTTTTTTAACCCTGCCATTTAAATCAGCAGCATTTCTTATTGCATTATTTAGAATAAGGGCTTCGAATCCAATACCCAATACTCTCTGGTTCAAATTCGAGTTTAGCTTGTTTTTAAATTTTCACCCCTTGACGTGACACTACTAAAATTGGTGTCCGTGTTATCAGCGCAAATTGTAACTAACTTTTTGTCAATGTTAAATAACAACAAGAAAACAAAATAACAACAAAACTTGTTCAAGCCACTGGAGCTGGTGGCTTATAGCAACGCTTTTTTATGTTTATCTGTATCTATATGTCTTTTAATATCATAATATCCACTGTTAATTTTCAAATTCACTCCGACTGGTAATACACTAAACTTTTGCGTCGTTATATTTTGATTTTTTTTATAAATGGATAGTCCAATTCAATACCGTATAAGAATTTACGTAAACGTTTTCTATTCGTCTTGATTTGCAGGAGAACTTTTTAAATTTAATTTTAAAAATTAGTAAAAATTTACCTTTTATAGTAGCTTAAAACTTTTTTTACTTACACAAGTAAAGACTGCAAAACAATTGAAACAATCTATTTTAATTTTACTAAATAATTAATATCTTTTCTGTATTCTGTAAGTATAAGAGGTATACAGCATACATCTCGTTCTATCTTTTGCAAATCTATACCGTTTATCAAGTTTTTATGCTGTTTGCTTTGTTTGTTCTTTATTGAGAAAAAAAAAATTATATATTAGAAAAAAATAATTTTACTTTTGAGCTTGTGTTTTAAACAGAGTTTAAAACGCTGCTTATATCACTCTTTTACTTTGTCCTTTCAGTGCGTAGCTTAAAAAAAATATAACACTCCCACATACAGGAGTAAAAATAATAAAATATCATTCTTGCTACTAAATTAAAATAAATATTTTCTATCAAATACTCAAAACTTTTACTTTTGCGTCAAATTTGATGCTTTTCAAAGTAAAATGCTTGATTCGTTAAAATGCTTGATTCGTCAATTATTCATGCATTGTTAGAAAAATGAATATAAAGGATGACGTAGAGTGACTAATTTTCTTCTTTTACAAATCGAATGAAAGAACTGGAAAATGTAATCTGCTCCAAAGGAGCAAAATCGAAAAAACAAAAATTTTACTCTTACAAGTAAGAACGATATTCAAATTATGAACATTTTAATTTTTGAATATTATTTCAAAGGATTGAAATGAGTGCTCGAATAAAGGAAAATTGTAAACTCTGATTTAAAAATTTAAATTTTTATGAATTTATACGCAAAACTGCATCTTTTTAAGTAAAATATTTTGTATTTTATTTTTCATAATAATATTGCACTGGTTTGTTCTCTCAATATGGATAAATCAACATATACATAACATTATGCAAACTGCAAGAAAAAACTGTGAAGCCATTGCTCTGACTAAGATATTGCGCAAACTATACGTAGGTAGATGATTATTTCGCTAATGCGGGCAAATGTAGTGGAAATATTTGTTTCGTGGGACGCTTCGTGGGACAGATTTCTCCGTGGGACAACGCAATAAAATGTGTAATATTTCCACGCAGCGTGGGATGTCTGGTCAGCTTACTACCCATAAACGTGCGTAAATTTTTCATTTGATTCAAAATTGTACAATTATTGCGAGCTTCTTTTAAATCTATAAGAAAAACCTACCACAAAAAAATAATAGTTTCTCCCTCCCTGTGACTGTATAAAAAAATGAACAAAGTGTGATGCCTTATGCATCTTATGCATCCTATACATCACCTAAGATTAAGACATTCAAGATTATGCGTATAATGATTCTCAAATCTAAAAGAAACATAGTTCTCAACCTGAAAGGAAAGACATTCTAAATTCATACATGTTGTAAATTTCATTTCTGATTTACAAATGAATTATATTTTGATTTAAAATTAAATCAAAATATATAAAATGCAACGTCTAATATTTCATAACAAAGTAGTAATTTCTTTTAAGAAATTGTTATTGTTTGTTAATGAAATTGTTATTATTTGATAATGAAATAATTTTATTTTGTTTACTTTTTTTGCTAAATTAATATTTTTCATAACTTAAATTTAACAACAATTGTTACATAATTTATTTGTGACAATAAATTATGTATGTCAATTTGAAATTGTTTTGGTGTCATCAAAACAATTAGCAATTTTGTTGTTTTGTTTTGGAATGGAATTTTTGATGAAAATTTTAAGACAAATAGGAAATGTATGATCTATGAGAATCGTTATACGGATATGAATTTTGTAAGTATATAAGAAGAATGTTAATTTTAAGACAGATGGTAGTAGTTATCCAGTATCGGTATCACGAGTACTAATTGATACCATAAGATACCAAATGCAGTTGATCATATCTGTGATATGATCTCTGTCATAGAAAACTGATAAGAAGAATCGTGAAACAAAAATCAAGAAGATTAATAAAAAGGAATTATAACAGCATTGAAGAGATTTTTCATTCACCATGTTAGAGAATAGAGGTCGAAAGGTAACAAGTGCCTAAGACCTGGAATGACCCTTCCTGGTCATCCGATCTAATCTCTATCAACCTGCATCCCAACAACAATAATCTACAGCAACAAAAACCAAACCAGTTTATGGCGACCTTATTTTGGACGAACCTACGAAGCAGAAAGTATCTAAAGAAAAATATTTGAAGAATTCAACGGAAGCTGCTATTCTAAATAAAAATCAAATGGGAGGCAACTCGGTGAAACCAGAAAAGGAAGAAGAAGTCATTATTACAAACGGAGCTGGTTCCGCAACAAATCTAAATGTTGGAGCGACTTCAGAACAGGACATCAAGAAATTAGAAGTTATAACAATAGTGGTGATCGTGGTATTGATCATTCTATATATGCTGCACCGAGTGAAGAAATACTTCAATAAAAAGATAATAAAGACGATGGTAAAGACTAATGTGGCAACGGATAGCGTGTGCTAGGATTAATGTATTAAAAATTAAGAGAAATTTTCATTGTAAATTATAATAATAAAATTATAATTAGTTTCAAGATAGATGGATAAGATATTTTTATAAAGATACATATTATAAGATATTATTATTATTAAAGGAAAAATAAATTAAATAGATGAAATAGATGAGAAAATATAGAATAAATTTTAAGAAGATTTTATTATTAGTAAGAATTTTTTAAGAGTATATGTTAAATAAAGATTTTGAAAGATATTATGAGTATACCTTTTATGATTTTGTATAATTTTGAGTTTGATAGATGGAAACCTTCAACCGTGCCGAGAGCATAATAAAAGAGATTCTTGCGTTTAAATTAGATTTAGAGAGAGAAGTTCATATACAGAAAGAGATACAAAGCTTTTCAGAGAGACTTGAGATCTTACGCGAAAATTTTAATACATTATCAAAAACTTTGATACTAGAATTAGATAGCGAAGATTTTGATAAAACTAAAAAACGATTTTCGACAGCTTACAAGACTGTTAAGAAATTACTTAGTGATCATTTGACCGAAGTTAAAACGGACGTAAAAGGAAACATGGCGAATTTTGACATTGTAGCTACATACAAACTGATTCCGCAGTTTGATGGAAATAATTCAGAAGTTGAAAACTTTCTGAATCTCATTAGATTCTTGCATGATACTCTGAAAGATCAGAACGAGAAATCGAAATTAATTGATTTCATTTTTCAGACGAAATTATCAGAGAAACCGAAGATTTCGTTGGCTTCTAGTAAGAAACCAAGTACTTTTGACGAATTTTCGACTTTATTCAGAGAAATCTTTAGAAGTCGTGTAACATCCGCAAAAATTCATGCTGAATTAGCCCATGTTAGACAAGCGAACTTGTCTGCTGACCAATATGGTCATAAAATCGAAACGTTAATCGCGAAGCTTAATGCAGTACAGATTCTAGAAAAAGGAGAATCAAATAGGGAACTGATTTCCGATCTAAATAACCAGATTGGTTTGAACATATTCAAGTCGGGACTGAATGAACCACTTAGGACAACAGTGAACGCATCACGTCCTAATAATTTAAAAGATGCAATAGAGTTAGCACGCGAAGTTGATGGTCAGAGCAAAGCACAGGTACTGAATTATGGAACAAAATTCCATAACAATGGCTTTAAAAAGAACGGTTTTCATTCAAATGTGTATAATAATAATAATAATAGAAATAGGGATTTGAACCCAAATAACAAAAGGTATAATCATAACAATAATTATGGATCTAGTAATTACCGAAATAATAATAATAATAATAACTACAGAAGTAGAAATAATAGTTTTTTTTAATAGAAATGGTAATAGATACAATAATAATAATAATAATAATAATGGTAACAGAAGAGTAAATATAATGAGCTCGGGAAACGACGAGCGAGTCTCCGAAGGAGTAGATTCGAGAGACTTAAAGAATCAAGATTTGTAAAATTTAATAATGTTTTTGATAGAAAACCACTCAGAATTTGTAACATAGATAATAATAAATCGAATTTTATAGCAATTAAGACTAACATAACAAAAGGGAAAATAACATTTTTGATCGATACAGGAGCGGACATCTCGCTCATAAAAGAGAATTTAATAAACGAAGATATAAGATTGATAGATAAACAGTGTAAGATAATGGGTGTAACTAAAGAGGAGTCATACACGTTAGGTATGACAGAAGTGAGGTTAGATTTTGATGATGAGATGATAGTACAAGAATTTCATGTGGTAAATGAAGAGTTTCCTATTGGAACAGATGTCATACTTGGAAGAGATTTTCTACAAAATAATTTATGTAAAATTGACTACGAAACGTTTACATTATCAGTTTACGTTAATGGAAGTGAAATTTTAGTGCCGATGAGAACAAAAGTAGCTGAGAATAATAAATTTACGATACCAGCACGTACTCAAATAATAAAAGCAATCAACTTGAACGTGGCTGAGGACAGTGTCATACTGAATGAAGAGTTGCAGGAAGGTGTGTTTGTTGCTAATTCTTTGGTATCATCAAGAGGAATTACGCATGTGAAGATAATAAATACATTGGATGAAGACGTAGTAGCAGAAAATTTTTCACCTAAGATAGCACCACTACGTGACTATCATATAATAAATAAAATCAGCAACAGAAGCGAGACTACTAAGGAGGAAAGATATGAGAAATTATTAGAAGAACTGAAGATCGACAATTTAGATGATACAGCTAAGGATTCAATTTTAAAAATCTGCGAGCAATATGCAGACATATTTCATCTGACAGGGGACAAACTAACAACGAACAATTTTTACAAACAAACCATAACAACGGTAGATAAAAATCCAGTCTACATAAAGAATTATAGACTACCGCAATCTCAAGTAGAGGAAATCAACAAACAAGTAGATGAGTTGATTAAAGATAACATAGTGGAGCAGTCAGTCAGTCCATTTAACTCACCATTGCTCATTGTGCCAAAACAGGGGAACACATTAGATAGGAAGTGGCGTTTGGTGGTTGATTTCAGGCAGTTAAATAAAAAGATAATGGATGATAAATTTCCTTTAACAAGATTAGACGATATATTAGATAATCTTGGAAGAGCGAAATATTTTTCGACTTTGGATCTAACAAGTTCTTTCCATCAGATAGAATTGGAGAAGGAATCGAGACCGTTAACAGCATTCTCGACGAACAAGGGACATTTTCAGTTTAAAACTTTACCTTTTGGATTAAAAATTTCAACAAATAGCTTTCAACGGATGTTATCTATAGCTCTAGCTGGTCTAGAAGCTGAAGCATTTTTATATGTGGATGACATTATTATTTTTGGATGCAGTATAAAACATCATAATACAAATTTGGTTAAAACTTTTGAAAGACTACGAAGATACAATTTGAAACTGAACCCGAGAAAATGTAATTTCCTGAAGACAGAGGTAACTTACCTAGGACATCAGATAACTAGTGAAGGAGTGAGAACGGATCCCAAAAAATATGAAGTAATCAAGAATTATCCTGTTCCAACGAGTGCTGACGCAACAAAAAGGTTTACAGCATTCTGTAATTATTACAGAAGGTTTATTCCTAATTTTGCAGAGATTGCAAAACCCCTAAATAGTTTAAGTAAAAAAGATGTAACATTCAATTGGACTACAGAATGCGAGGAAGCGTTCAAATTACTGAAAGATAAACTAATGAATCCACCGATTTTAAGATATCCAAATTTCGAGGAGAAATTTATAATAACGACAGATGCATCAAATTATGCACTGGGAGCTGTATTGTCACAAGGAGAAATAGGGAAAGACCTACCGATTTCGTATGCGAGCAGATCACTAAATAAGCACGAAATAAATAAACCTATAATCGAGAAAGAATTACTGAGTATACACTGGGCAATAAATTTTTTTAGACCATATGTTTATGGGAGAAAATTTGTAGTAGTCACAGACCACAGACCACTTGTGAGTCTATTTACACATAAAGATCCATCATCAAAACTAACGAGGATCAGATTAGATTTGTCTGATTACAACTTTGAAATTATATATAAGCAAGGGAAGATGAACACGAATGCGGACGCATTGTCAAGGATAGATATAAATTCAGAAACGCTAAAAGCAATGATACCAACTTCCAGTATAAATGCCGTAACGACGAGAGCTATGAAAAAGAAAGAGGATAACGTTGAGGAAAACATCACAGATGTGAAGACGGAGTGCACGCTGTATTCATGGAACTGTACCTCAATATCAGAAATAAGGAATATAAGAAAGTTATCATTTGAAAACAAAGACTCACGTGAGAGGATTAAGGAAAAATGCATTGATTATAAAGAAAATGAAGATAGTTTGCGAATAATAGAATTGAGTACTAAAATGAAAAAAGGAATTCTAGTAGTGTACAGTGAAGATTCACGCATCGCCCTAGGGAATGCATTGAAGAAGCTCATACTGACTATGAAAAGAGAAAATATAAATTACCTAGCGCTAGAGGTAAATGATGAAATATTCAAACACGTAGATGTCACTGAATTTAAAGAAATATTTAATAAGCTGCAGCACAAATTGAATAAAGAAGAAAATAAGCAAACTGAATTGAAGATTTTAATATATGAAGCTCCACAAAGGATTTTAGATAAAGGCAGAATGGAAGAATTAATAAAGTTATATCATGATACACCACACACTGGCGGACACTCAGGTGTCAAACGAACAATAAATAAACTTAAGCAGAAGTATGTTTGGAAAAACATGAGCAAAATGATCAAATGTTATGTTAGGAATTGTGAGTTATGTTCTAGAAATAAGCAAATTAGAAATACTAAAGAGAGATTAACCATAACTGATACTCCTACATCAAGTTTCGAAACGATTTCGATGGACACAGTTGGTCCATTACGGTTAACAAACAATAATAGGTATATTCTCACCATTTAGTGTGATTTGACTAAATACATTGAAGCAATACCTATTGAGAATAAAGAGGCGAAAACCATAGCCAAAGCGTTAACTGAGCGATTCATTTTAAAGTTCGGAAACTTTAAGACTTTAAAAACGGACTTGGGGACAGAATTTGTTAATGAAATTATGAAAAATGTTTGTGCATTCTTTAAAATATCCCATGTAACTTCGACACCGTATCATCATGAAACACTTGGTTCTATCGAAAGAAATCATCGAGTGTTGAATGAATATTTACTGTCGTTTACGAATGATTATAATTGGGAAGAATGGATACCATATTTTGTTTTTTGTTATAATGTGACCCCACATTCGGATACTGGATATAGTCCTTATGAATTGGTTTATGGGAAGTTAGTAACTCTCCCATCGGATAAAAAATTTATAAATAATAGTCCATTTTACAATTACGATCAGTACGCTGAAGAATTGAGGTTTCGACTGCAACAAGCCCAGAGTAAGGCTAAAGAATTGTTGATTGCAGCAAAGATAAATCGAAAGAACGCGTATGACAAAAATATCAATCCATTGGAAATTAATATAGGGGATCAGGTCTGGTTAAAAGCAGGAGAAAGAAAGAAATTAGATTCTCCATATAGAGGACCATATGAGGTCATAGATATAAGGGATACCAATGTAAAAATTAGAATAGGGAATAATGAAAAATTGATTCACAAAAATAGGTTAAAGAAGTCTCAAAGTACAAGTAATTCAAGATAATTTGTGATATTGTAAATTACATAATTCATTTTAAATATATTAGATCGAATTAAATTTATCCCAATAAAATAAATAACTAATCAAATGTATAAATAATAGTATAATAATATAATAGTGGATAAGTAATCTTGAATGGGATAAAATATGTAATAATTTTTTTTTATATAGAGTAAACTCTTGAGAGAATACTTTTCTTTAAAAAGTATTCCCTCTTAAAGAACAGGGATGTGATGCCTTATGCATCTTATGCATCCTATACATCACCTAAGATTAAGACATTCAAGATTATGCGTATAATGATTCTCAAATCTAAAAGAAACATAGTTCTCAACCTGAAAGGAAAGACATTCTAAATTCATACATGTTGTAAATTTCATTTCTGATTTACAAATGAATTATATTTTGATTTAAAATTAAATCAAAATATATAAAATGCAACGTCTAATATTTCATAACAAAGTAGTAATTTCTTTTAAGAAATTGTTATTGTTTGTTAATGAAATTGTTATTATTTGATAATGAAATAATTTTATTTTGTTTACTTTTTTTGCTAAATTAATATTTTTCATAACTTAAATTTAACAACAATTGTTACATAATTTATTTGTGACAATAAATTATGTATGTCAATTTGAAATTGTTTTGGTGTCATCAAAACAATTAGCAATTTTGTTGTTTTGTTTTGGAATGGAATTTTTGATGAAAATTTTAAGACAAATAGGAAATGTATGATCTATGAGAATCGTTATACGGATATGAATTTTGTAAGTATATAAGAAGAATGTTAATTTTAAGACAGATGGTAGTAGTTATCCAGTATCGGTATCACGAGTACTAATTGATACCATAAGATACCAAATGCAGTTGATCATATCTGTGATATGATCTCTGTCATAGAAAACTGATAAGAAGAATCGTGAAACAAAAATCAAGAAGATTAATAAAAAGGAATTATAACAGCATTGAAGAGATTTTTCATTCACCATGTTAGAGAATAGAGGTCGAAAGGTAACAAGTGCCTAAGACCTGGAATGACCCTTCCTGGTCATCCGATCTAATCTCTATCAACCTGCATCCCAACAAAAACCAAACCAGTTTAAAAGATTGACGTTTAGGATACGTTTTGGATTTTATTATACCCAACCAAACATATAATTTTTGCTATTTTATGAGTTAAAAATTCATAAAATGAATTTGACAGCAAGTTTTCATAACATACTTTGAAAATATTTACATAACTTTAATATTTGTTCGTGTCGTTAGAAAATATTGCTTGTCCATTATAAAACATTCACTATCAAAAAATCACTAGAAATAACCCAATAAATTTAAATTACTGCCGTAATTATTTTCATTCATTTTATAAAAATTAGCACAACTATCAAGAAAACTTTTGATATGTTATACGATTTTACATTTTAGAATTGTTTTTAATTTATTGTTTTAAAAAAGTCTTGTAAAGTTTGTACAATCTGATATAGATAAAAAACAAGGCCAAACAGTCAGGGTTCTCCAAATAAGTGGGATATAATTAGGTTGTGTTCTCCTGCATGTACTTACTTTTAAGTTTATATAAATTACCAATGGCCAATAACAATTGAAATTTGAATGTTAAATACTGCACTATGAACTCTCGAGGAACGCTATACTAATGAAATCGTGGCTCAGACACGAATATCTTATAAACAAAACACAATCGTTCTTCTAAAAGCGGTGATGCCGTGAACCTTATAGTACGATAGAATTTTGTCAAAATACGCACCCACGGCGTTTTTGGAAGAACGATCGTGTTTTGTTTATAAAACTGATTTCATCAGAAGATTAGAAGCAATACGACCGCCTTTCGTATCGGTGGCACTCTAGTCCTTGATACAAAGAACGATAACGGTTTGAATATTGCGGTGAACTGTACTTTAGTAGGGCCAAAATAATATGTAACGTAATAATTATATTATCAGATATATTTCAATTAATAGTATGCGATAAAATTGGTATATTAGTTAAGAAAATCTTCTAAAAATTAGACGAATTTACAAAATAACAGTGCATTGAAATTTTTATAGTGTATAATTCTATCACGATTGGATGGTTTTATTGAATCGATGTATTGATAGTATCAGATCCTTGGGGGGGGCCAGTGCCCCCCCCAGCCCTACCCAATTGACGCCCCTGTAATTTGCCTCCGACGAGATTAGTTGTTCAGAAAGTGATAAACTAACTCTGTGCATGTTAATTTGTTGCAATATTTTCAATAACTTTGTATCTCAGTTTTCGTTTAAAGTTGATGGTACATATTTTTGTTAGTTCTTAAAGCGTACGTTAAAGCTTACATTTACAAAGCGATGTTGGTGATATTAAGTTAACTGGTTTATATCATCAAAATAAGAAGTAAGGGAAAAAACTTGTTCAATACACTATACTTTTGTGAAGGTGTTGATTCAACTCAAATATTATTTCTAATTAGTCTAATTTCCCGCATGGAGGGATCAGTTTTTATTGTGTTGAAAATTTTTTTTATTTTTGATCTACGGGTGTGACAACCCCGCGTACTCCAGTCCCTGCTATTGACACACGAGTTAACGTGAGATATCACATACCACTGGCAATAGCAGTGAGATATCACTAGCCAAGGTGACATCTTAGGGGTGGTGGCGGATGAACTGTATTCAGTCAACGGTAGCACCCTCAATCTTTGCTATGAAATAATCTTTGATGATGAGACACTATTACTTCCTTGAGGAAACTAGCCTTCATATAACTATGTGTGGGCTTTAATCTTAAAGAAAGATGGTGCGTCACAGGATCAAGGAATATGCAACCGGCTGGATTATTGGCAACTTCATTTTGTTTTGTTTCAGCAAATTTTTGTAAAAATTTGCTATTTACTTTTTAATTTACTTTTATTTTCTCTATTCTATCATAAAATATTGGCCTATGTCATATTTTGTCAGAGATGGGATTTTTTGTTTAGTTATCCATTCTTTAACAAAAAATATAAAAAAACAAAAAAAGAAAGATTTACGTCCATCAACACCTCTGAACGTATGTTGTTGTGGGACCTTGGTCTTAAAAGGTTTTTATGTGTTATTGTGACACATATTGTAATTCCTACTACACAGCACATTTTATTAAAAAAAAAAATATACGTCCACTCATTCTGTGTTAATTGTGTTTGTATATGGTTTTTTCTGCAGTATATGTGCCATATAAGAACGTATATGCTGTCAAGAAGTATCCCTCACCTGTATTAATTTTCAATTCACTTAATTTTGTAGTCGAGTTTCACTTGAAGACTTAATTTAATCAATTAGTTTTATATGGATGCAAAATCGAATCAAAACAATCACATTGGTGTAATAATGTCAACCAGAACATTTCCCATTTTCTTGAAACTTCGGTAATCGTTACTAGGTATATAATAAAGATAGATAATACTAAATTTTTAAATAATTTAAAAATTGAAAACACTTGTTGTTATTTCGCTAATATTTTTTTATTTGAATTTTATTTTATTTATCGTTTCGGCTTACCCCATTATCAAGAGCCATACAAAAAAAAAATACAAAAAAAATTTTAAAAAACACACTTTTATTGAAAACGAACTAAAAACTAAAAAATAAATTTTGCATTGACAGAACACGATGTTCCAAAGAAACAAAAGTTATGTTTAAACGTTAAATCTTTTATTAATAACTATGTTTGTTTTCAAACTGTAATAAAGAAATAAATATTTAAATATCTTTTTAAACAATTTAACACAGATGGTAAAATTATATATACAGACTAGAATACTATTTAACTAGAATTTTTGTTAGATAAATAATTTTCAGTTACAGTTTTTTACAAAAAATAAAAGTGGATGGCGCAGTCAGCGTATTGAACGTTTTACATCACATTTTGTATTATAAGTAATTTTAATACTTTAAAATAGTTGAATTAAGTTTTAGTATTTATACTTATTTTATAATTAAGATTTAGAATGATTTTATGATTTTATAAATTTTATGATTTTATAAAAGATTATTAATTATTTAAACTTTTTTTTTTACATTGATAGTATGGAGTCTTACCTTTCATTTTATTATAGCGTCAGTATCTAGCACGACCGAGCAACCTTTTTTTCTTCCAAGGAAGTTTGCAATCACGGCATATTATAGAACAAATTTTATTCTATCATATCTTTTAAACCATATGAGCGATCTTTATAATTTTTTTTTAAATATGCAGAAAAGGCTATATTTGAAAATAATCACCATTTAAATTAGAGCAATAAAGTTATCTTACGTACAAACACTATAGAAGTGCGTAAACAGTTTTCAATATTTTGGACCAAAATTTACATGTGACTTTACTTCATTATTTCAAAGACAAATAAACGTTTTTTTGGGATACAATTTATGGATTCTTCATACTGAATCAATTTTCTACAAAACTGCATCATTACATTTTTAAAATTTATGTGTCGAAAAAATTACTTATTGCACAAAAAATCCCACTGTGCGCCACCCACTTTTATTTTTTGTAAAAAACTGTAACTGAAAATTATTTATCTAACAAAACTTCTATTTTTTTTTTTAATAAAATGTATTGTGTAGTAGGAATTACAATATGTGTCACAACAACACACAAAAACCTTTCAAGACCAAGGTCCCACAACAACATACGTTCAAAGATGTTGATGAACGTAAATCTTTCTTTTTTTGTTTTTTTATATTTTTGGTTAAAGAATGGATAACTAAACAAAAAATACTATCACTAACAAAATATGATATAGGCCAATATTTCATGATAGAATAGAGAAAATAAAAGTAAATTAAAAAGTAAATTGCAAATTTTTACAAAAATTTGCTGAAACAAAACAAAACTGTAGTTGCCAATAATCTAGCCGGTTGCATATTCCTTGATCCTGTGACGCTTCGTCTTTCTTGAAGATTAAAGCCCACACATAGTTATATGAAGGCTCGTATCTTCAAGGAAGCAATAGCGTCTCATCATCAAGGATTATTTCACAGCTAAGATTGAGGGTGCTACCGTTGACTGAATACAGTTCATCCGCCACCACCCCTAAGATGTCACCTTGGCTAGTGATATCTCACTGCTATTGCCAGTGGTATGTGATATCTCACGTTAACTCGTATGTCAATAGCAGGGACTGGAGTACGCGGGGTTGTCACACCCGTAGATCAAAAATAAAAAAAATTTCAAAACAATAAAAACTGATCTCTCCATGCGGGAATTTTAGTTAGTTTTAGTTAAATAGTATTCTAGTCTGTATATATAATTTTGCCATCTGTGTTAAATTGTTTAAAAAGATATTTAAATATTTATTTCCTTATTACAGTTTAAAAGCAAACATAGTTATTAATAAAAGATTTAACGTTTAAACATAACTTTTGTTTCTTTGGAACTTCGTGTTCTGTCAATGCAAAATTCATTTTTTAGTTTTTAGTTCGTTTTCAATAAAAGTGTGTTTTTTAAAATTTTTTTTTTATTTTATTTATATTATAGTTTTAAACCAGTAATTAACTTACCTAAAATTTAATATTTTCAGAAGTTTCATATTTAATAAATTCTTATAAAATATGTCATATTCGTTTTACTGCATAAACACAAACAACAAACGTTTGCTATAAATTATAATGTTTACTTACGTTTGCCAATAATCAGTCTCCACTAACCAAACATTTTCTTAAAAAAAATTGTAGGTTACGATCTTATATCCACACAATTTGTGCAATTTGTGTGTAAACCACAATTTATGTCTGTCAATTTTAAAATTTGTGCAATTTGTGGAAGGGTTATAAAAACAGCATTTGTACAAACAAAACTTCAAATTGAATTTGACACATTATATATGTACAAAAAATAAATAAATTTAAGCTAATTTCAAACTAACTTACACAAAATATATCGAAATTGTTAAAAAAATTATATTAGCTGTAAATTATAAATAAATTAACAATATTTAGCAACAATTTTAATTTGTTTTTGTTTACATAATCTAAATAACTTATTTATTTTGACATAGCATTCGTCAAAATAAACCCGCACAAATAATTTTTTTTCTGCCTCAAGAAATATTTTTGATTAAAAAACAATCACGCTTAGCATTAGGAGGGTTTTGACAAATACAATACAAGTTTTCTTTTAACTTACTGCAGCGCATTCTATTAACACATAAAAAGATATAAATAACGATTATAACTCAAATGAATCGTGAACGAAAGACTCTTTTTCCCTAAAAAAATATGACAGTTGTGATCAGCTGGTTTATGTAACGAAAAACTTCAAATAATTGTTATTTCTTTCAAATCAAGATTGTTTTGTGTTGCTTTTAGGTTGTTTTCACTATAGTTATAGTAACTTTATAGCTATTATCATTTTTCAATAAAATTTCATACCTAATGACTGATTTCTAATTATCATTGCTGTATGTAATATGTCAAATACACCAAAATAACGATTTGAGGTTTAAGAAAAAAGGTTTATAAGCTTTGAAATTAAAACGAAATATCATACTTCGATTTTTGTTTATATTCGTTATTTATAATGAAGGCATTTTATCCATATAAAAATGAAACAAACATGTATGATGTCTATGATTATAATGATATACACAGTATTACCGAAATTCCTACGCTCAAAATCGGTCAACCAGATTATGAGGATTTCAGTGCAATTGTTTAAGGTCTTTTAGAGTGAAAAAAAATTTGAATTTTTTTCTTCAGTTTTATAAAGTTTTTGCTTTAAAACTTTTAGAAATGCGCACTCACTGCTTCAACAAACTTGCCTTTTTAGGGATCTTGCCAAATTAGGGATCAATCACATAATGGTAAGTTACTGAAAAATGGATTACAAAATTCCACCCAACACAGCTGTCAAAAGTCAAGTTAAATAAAAGTGTGAAAAAAGTTAAGTTAAAGTTAAGTTTTTTGTTTCGCTCTTGATAATGGCGTCAGCCGAAATGTATTGAGCAAAATAAAATTAAAAATATTAGCGAAATAACAACAAGTGTTTTCAATTTTCAATTTATATTAAAATGCCGACTTTCCACATAATGTAATATACTTAATTTTTGATTAGTTTTATTTATTTTATACTGACATCTAAAACGACATCTTTCGGATTATTTATAGTACAAAAAGTTGAACTTTAATGTCCTAGGACTTTATAAAATTTTATAAAGTCCTAGGACATTAAAGTTCAACTTTTTGTACCATAAACGTTGAACTTTAACGTCATAGGACTTTATAAAATTTTATAAAGTCCTATGACGTTAAAGTTCAACAGTTTGAGCAAAATTTAAAACTCATTTCTTTTTATTTTAATAAATTTCCAGTATGAAATAAAATTTTGTATTTACCTCAAACGAAAAGTGTTTTTAAAGGTACTCACCATAGTAATTTCGGTAAACAACTTGCTCGTACTTGTTCTAGATAAATAAATAACTATTTTTTAACACATGAGACTCGAAGTTTTTTAAGAATCTTAGAGCAGTAAAAGTTTAAAGTTAAATTGTGCTAGAACGGAATAACCAACTTTAATAAATATATCTTTAATTGAAAGGTACTAAGGCTGTATTCTAAACCAAAACTTATTTGAAACTTATTTGTGGAGACATACTTATTCGTTTTGTAAAATCGTTTTATCGTTTATAAAATACAAACATTACATAAATCAACGAGAAAATATTTGACATTAGAAATCAAATTAGATTTTTATGTAAGAAAGAGATAGAAAATAAGTCACCTTCTTAGGTTACTTATTTGAATAAGTAAGTCTCCACAAATAAGTTTCAAATAAGTTTTGGTTTAGAATACAGCCTAAATAAGACTTTATAAAAATGTCAAAAATGTTACACAAAATATAATGATACGATTTTTTTTAGTTTTAGTTTTTCAAATATGAAGATTTCAAAAACTACCTTTTGTTTATTTTATATTTTTATACGTTATTCAGTTACCCAAAATATACTAAAATAATAGAAAAGCGTTATTTTTTTGTTTTCAAAAAATATTGTCAAGTGTGTCAAAATAATGATTTCATTTATTTTTTTAGCCGATTTTTTGGAAAAAAAATTTAGCTGTTTGTATGATGTAAATGTAATTGAACATGAAATTGGACATGGAAATTTTGGAATTTGTTATAGTTTTTGAAATATTTTTGGAATTTAAAAAAAAAGTTTTGTATTATTGATTTTGTAACAATTTTTGCAATATTTTTAGAATTTTGGAAAAAGTTTTAATTTTGTTATAATTTTTGCAATAATTTTAGAATTTTGAAAAAAAAATAGAATTTTTGACTTTTTTATATATATTTGTAAAATTTTGAAAAAATTTAGAATTTTTGATTTTTAGAATTTTGAAAAATTTTAGATTTCTGATTTTATTATAATTTTTGGATAATTTTTGATATTGTTATAATTTTAGCAATATTTTTAGAATTTTGGAAAAAGTTTGAATTTTTGAATTTGTAATTTTTGGAATATTATTAGAATTTAGAAAAAGTTTAAATTTTTGATTTTATTATAATTTTTGGAATATTTTTGGAATTTTGGAAAACGTTTCAATTTTTGATTTTTTTATAATTTTTGCAATATTTTTAGAATTTTTGAAAAAAGTTTTAATCTTTGATTTGTTATAATTTTTGGAATATTTTTTGAATTTTGAAAAAAGATTGATTTCATTTAATTTTTACAATATTTTTGGAATAACCCAACGCAACTGTGTTGAAGGCTTAAGCATACGGTTTAACAAAGATGGTCAAGAACTATCGGAGCAATTGATAAACGTGATGATGAAGAAGGTTTGAATCCGGTCCAAAATACGAGAAGTGGAGTTTGAATCCGGTCAGAAACACGAAAAACTAGAAGTGGAGATTTCTTTGAGAAAAATCCAACCATACCTTTGAATTGAAAAAAATCAATTTATTTTCTTAGCTATTTGAGTTTAATTTCCCACAAAAATCCCTATTGATATAATTAAATGAGTTTCTGAACTAAATAGAAGTGTACGCTCACTAGTATATGATCTCATGCCGAAACCAATTTTTAATTAAACGGGACCCAAAAATATGCCACCACAGTACAAATTTAATTTGATACTGACTATAACGATTTGGCTAATTTTTAAATGACTAAATTTTAGATAATATAATCAGGCTGTGCAAACAAATGAACAAAGCGAAATTGTTGGTGGAAGGCGATCATATATGACACCACCTCCCTTATCGTTTATGGTAAAACATAGGTCTTCAAAAGTTTTTAAGTTTTGTTGTGACCCATATTTAATACCTCTCGAGCAGAAACTAGTTAGGGAAAGCCTGAATACACTCAGGGCGTGATAGCTACCTGGATAGTTCAGAAAAAACAATCCCTATTAGAGTAATTTGATGTGGGGCTGTTCCAAACTTGATATAGAATACTCTTTTAGGATTCACCTTGTTTGAATATATCCGGCCGTGATTTGGTTTGGTTTTTACCCTTTAAATGTGCAATTTTACGAGGGCCTTATACGAAATACCTTACTAGAGTTTGGCCTTATTTAATTGTATCAGGCCCCCATCAGAAATTATATATGATTTCCTTATCAAAGTATGCCCTATCTTATTTAAGCCCTATTTCATTTCCTTAAAATTCACTAGAGTATTAACCATTTTAGAAATTTATAGTTAAATTAGTTTCATCTATGGTCTTGGCAGAAAGACTATGATAATAGCCGAACTTTTTTATTTTAATTTACTGTATTTAACTTTTATATACAATATATAAATACATCAGGGCCTGTCCGGCTATCTCAATCAGGACCAGATAGGTAAAAAGCGTTACACTCATGATCAAGCTCCAATCAGGCTGCTTTTTCAATGCCTGATCCGTACTAGGGCAAACCTGACAGGAACCCTATTTCAGCCCTGACAACTTTCTGCTTGTTGCTAGTACATAACACATTTTATTTATATAAAAAAATTAAGAAGAAGGAAAACAACCATTGGGTTGCATTACGACTGAGCACATACGACTTACGTATATAAACAGTGTTGGGTCAGAGTATTTAAACAAGTTTTGTATATCACGCAAAAACAATACTTATTCTGTTATACGAGTTGAAATACATAAGTGACAGTGAAATAAATTTAAAAACGATTTACATAATCGTTTTTATTTTCGGATGAGGAGAGATATTACATCAAACATAACACCATCAGTTATACAATAGAGGTAGAAAACCGAAAGTGGAGTGACGGCAAGACTACAAAACTGTAATACTGTTATATTAGGAAAAACACAGCCCCAACACAAC
Organism: Diogma glabrata; assembly: GCA_963693315.1. Classification (NCBI taxonomy): domain Eukaryota; kingdom Metazoa; phylum Arthropoda; class Insecta; order Diptera; family Cylindrotomidae; genus Diogma; species Diogma glabrata. Next base: position 141,943,282 of record OY856188.1, on the reverse strand, counting down.
ATAACGAGATGAATCACAATATTTATTAATTTACTAGAAATATCAAACAATGTCTTCTATTGTGTTCTGCTATCTTCAGAAAGATAAAAGAGAATAGAAAGAAAGCGTGCTTCTAAAATACCACGCATACAAGATAAGAAATAGTGTATTGTATAACTAGTACAAACACGTTTGCAAAACAAGAGTGTAGTTTGCAGAATGACGGATTGGACGAGAACAACCAAATTATTTTTCTGGGATATTGAACAGAAAGTTTTTAAATGCTTTAAATACAATAACTTCAAAGGCTGATAACCGGTTTCGATGAAACATGGTTTAAAAAGTCTTAGAAAAATCACAATAAATTTGCACTGTTTTGAGTTGTTATTAACTTCTCGATATGGGAAGTTATTGTTTTTGGGTCGATTTTCGAAATCGGAACTTTTATGATATCTTTACGTTTCATGACCTCCTGAAGCTGTTTAGACTATTTTTAGCTGGCAGTCTGTATGTGTGTGTGTGTTTTTGTATGTATGTATCACAGTATGTAGACAAATTTTTGCCCAACGCTTTCTCAACAACGGATGGGTCAATTTTAACGAAAATGGTTGCTATCGATGTATCTTGGCGTAACTTAGAGCCCAGTCCTTTTCTAGCGAAAATAAATCATTTGTTTTTTAGTGGTTTCCAAAAAACTGAAAATAATCTCTTGCAAATATCATGAGATTAAATAATGCTATCAAGATTATGAAACTTCCATATTGTTTGTCATCATGTCAGCCATTTATAATGACATTTGTATAAACAATTGCTATCTTAGTTTTTGAGTTTTTTAGGAAAATGTGAAAAAACTACGTGTTGTTTTTGTTACGCAATCGCATGATATCTAGATGAAACTTTGATATGTAAATGAGCTGCAGACGCAAACGAACTTACTTGAATATCGAAGATCTGAATAATTTTCAAAATTTGACAAAAAGTTCAGAGGCTAGTGAGTGGATCACTTGGTCAACTATTCATTTGAAACTTCAATAACACTCCTTTCTGAGATTTAATTTGGTTGAAACATAGTGCATAGTTCATAGTGCATAGTGCAAAAATCATTTAATATCCGACAGCCAATACGGTTTTCGAAACAAAAGAACAACTACCGATCTATTAAACTATGGAGCGCATTGTTGGAACAGCATACTTGATAAAGGTGGTGAAACATACGTTATCGCTTTAGACATCTCCAAGGCATTCGATCGAGTCTGGCATGCCAACTTAATCAACAAGCTCGTTGCGTACGGTTTTCATCCCAATGTTGTGAAGCTGATTCAAAATTTTCTATCCGACCGATACATTTCGGTAACCTTAGACGGATATTCTTCTGAGTCTAAACTAATTAACGTTGGTGTACCCCAAGGCTCAGTATTGTCCCCAACCCTATTTTTGATTTATATCAACGAATTGTTGAAAATCACCAGCAACCCAATAAATAGTTTTGCAGATGATAGTACTCTGCACAAGTCGTTCGAGCCCCTTCCTTCAAAAGGTAAAATGCACGAACGAATTAATCCTGCCCGGAGAGACGCTGCCATAAACGTAAACAAAGACCTGAATAAAGTCGCCGACTGGGGTGACCAAAACCTTGTCAATTTCAACTCCACCAAAACACAGCTGTTGATTGTTTTCAGATTAAAGACCGAGTTCCCCAAAGATATTTTATTTAGTATGTGTGATGAACCAATAGGTGAATGTAAAAATATTCGTTTATTGGGTGTCACAGTTTCAAATGACCTACTCTGGAACGATCATGTAATGGCGATGGCAAAAAGCGCGTCTAAAAAACTCGGCCTCCTAAATAGATGCAAAAAATTTTTCACTCCATACCAATTGCTCCATGTTTATAAGTCCTATATTCGTCCCTGTATGGAGTACTGCTGTCAAGTTTGGGGTGCTGCCTCTGTTTCCATCTTGGCCCTCTTGGACTCTGTTCAAAAGCAAGCTATACGAATTGTAGGTGATCGAACTTTGACATCAAAACTTGATTCCCTACAACATCGTCGCACTGTTGCTGACCTCGTTGTTTTTTACAAATATCGTCATCAGCAGTGCTCAGATGAAATCAGCGGCATCATGCCTCAAACTTATTCTTACCCCCGTTCCACTCGGCAATCGGCTACCGCAACCAGTGAAACGGTAAAGATCCCGCGCTGTCATACTGGCAGATCGCAGAGAGACTTCTTTGTCCGAACTGCGTACAAATGGAATAGTTTGCCGGAACACTTAGTCTCAGGTGGCTTCAACCCACAGATGTTTAAAAAAAGCGTTAATCTACACCTCAGAACGCCAGTTGTTGTGGGACCCAGGTCTAGACCTAGGTCTTAAAAGGTATTTATGTGTTGTTGTGACACATATTCTAAACCCTATTACACAACAAATTTTATTAAAAAAAAAAAAAAAAATGACGAGGTATGTTCGAATCCCAACCGAAACACGAAAAATGTAAAGCGGAGTTTTTTCTGAGAAAGTTCAAACCATACCTTTGAATTGAAAAAATTCCAATTACTTCTTTACTTTGAGTTTAATTGTTCTCAAAAAATTCAATAGTGCATAAAGTTTTTGTAATGTTTATAAAATCACTTCCGGTTTATCACTTTCGGTGGAGTATCTTATTTTGGATCTTTCTTTTAATGATATCACAACAACAGCCTACAGTTGTGATGTGTTTTTACTAATCTTTGATAAAACGTTTCAGTTAATATGAGAAAAATTAATTAGCAAGTCAGGCATCTTGTACAAAGTGGTCGGTATCTATCAAACAAATGCTGATTTTTTAACTGAACAATAGGTTCACATTTCGTTTGTTTTAAATATATGGTGCAATGAAAATCTTCTTTCCAGTGTAACCAAAAGATAAAATGACGATTAATTGCAAGTCTTAGAAAGACAATTTCAATTTATTAAAGTTTTAAGAAAATACCTTTATGTTTCCTATTTAACTTAACGGAAAGTTTTTGGCGTGGCCGCTATGGTCACACCCTACCCTACTAGTTTTCTTTATTGTTTTCTAGTTGAATAATTTTTTTTTAGATATAACTATACAAAATGGCAACAGTAACCATAGTAAAATTTGTAGTGTTATGTACAAGTAGTAAATGATACAGTATTGTCACGTTTTCTTTTAAAACCTTAGCAGATCAGAAATATCCCATTTTAAAAATCAGATACTAGCATGCACTGTTCTTTATATTTTTCTAGAAACTGAATTATGCAATACTAACGAAAATTTTCAAAAATATTTGTCCACGCTGATTCGTAAATTTTTGATTGACCAAAGGTTTATTGTAAAATCTAAAAATATCAAAAGTTAACCTGCGGCCATCTACGCCAAAAGCTGGAATAAAAGACATGCATTGTTTTTGAAATAGATAAAATATTCTTAGGTATCATGCAATTAACGCGATTTAAAACAACCCTCAATATGCTGTTATATTGTTTATTAGCCATTTAGTTCAATTTCAAAACTACAACTTAATTGTATTCCGAAACGGTTGATTTTAGAACAAATCCATAATATATTTTAAATATGAATCTTTCCGGTCACAATCAACCACAATATCAAACTAATTTAACATTAAATAACATTTAAAAAATATCTTTTCAATAAAACAATCAAGTCAACCTTTTTAAATTCATTCATGAAAAAGTAATGGAAAAACAAAACTGAGAAATTAATAAAAAAAAACATATTCCCAACCAATTTCACATTCCACTAAACACAGACAACTATAAAGTTGTCCATTCAAAAATGTTTAATCAAAGTAAAAAATATAATAACAATTTCTTCATTATATTATTATTAATCAAAAATTTAAACCCCAACAAATAAGACTACACAGATTTAAAGATTTTTTTTTTGATTTTGTTTGTTAATTTCAATTTGTTATGGATTTTTTCTTATTCTTTTCTAAATATAAGTTTTAAATTCTAACAAGAAAATTTAAAAGTACCAAAAAAGAATTGATTAAAATATAAAGGTAAAGATTTGTTTTTGTGACGAATGTTTATTTCATTTGAATATAATTAACTTTAAATTATTACCATTATATAACATTTGGATTCAAATATAATTCGTCATCAAAACTAAATAATTATTTGTTATTAGTAATCAAATTTTGAATTTTAACAAACAAAAAATGAATTTTATTTATTCTCTAAATTAAAATATGATTGAAGTATTCTACAAGAAATTTATATTAAACGTAAAAAATCCTTTATTCTTTGATGCAGTTCTAATTTATAATTGGATATAGTGAATGGGCATTTAATTAAAAATAAACGTTTGTTTTGATTGCGAACAAAAGAGCTGCAATAAGAGAGGAACCCAAAAATCTTTGATAAAATATTAGTTTTGGTTCAAGTTTTTATGGAATCAGGGTTATTTGAGTTCGAAAAAGATATATTGTTTTTAATAAATTCTACAAGTTTTTTGTTCGCTACGCTTTTAGAAATTTATTTTTTTGTTAATTAAAGTTTTGTGCAAAATAATGTTTGCGGAAATAACACAAATTTTTTAAATTATACGTGTGTTTAGTGGCCTAGTGGTTAGCAAACTGCAGACTCGTACTTGTAGAACCCGAGTTCAAATTCCATCTAAGAGGTCAAAGTGTTCTTAAGCAACACATTAACAACCATGAACACATTGGTTTTCTAATTGACAGTTCCGCAAAACTGCTAAATTACCTCGTATACATTTTAGGCCAAAATTATTTGCAAATAAACCTAGAAAAATTTAGTCTAGTTTTAAATATTACTCCATCAAAAACACTAAAAGACTTAAAAAGAATATGTAGGGCTGGTGAGCTGGGTTGCTGACTTAGTAGCACCAATGATCGATTTACTTGAAAGATATAAGAAACTTGAGTGGGCAAAAGCAGCAAATAACATCTTTATTAAATTTATTTAAAACACTCTTGTTTGTTTTTCAAGTTTATAGTAAATCCGAATTTCGACAATACATTTAGCTTCCAAGTAAATGCTTCTAACATCAGGATTGGAGCAGTTCTTAGATGATGAAAAGCCTATTGCATACATCCTTTCATTCAGTATATCACATAACATGTCTACAAAGCTTACATTGGTATCCAAAAAATACTAAGCCAAGGAACAAAATTGTCTGGCCATTATTAAAACGATAAAGAAATTTCGAAATTATTTCAGATGTTAAATTTAACATTATTACATTTCATGCTTTCCTAGAAAATATAAAAGAAAAAGTAATCATGGCAGATGCACTATTGTGCCAAATATATAATAGCTTTTTAAAATTTACACTTTCTGTATATCGTAACTTCTTCGTGGAATTGCATTTTAATAATTAAAAAGCTTTCAACTATTTAATTTTATTATTTTTATTAGATTTTTATTTTATTCAATAAAATTAAATAGTTTAAAGTTTTTTAATTATTATAATAGCTTTTGTTACCACTCGAGGATAGTTGAATGATTAGGTAAAAAGTTATAAAACTAAAGACCTTAATTCGGAAAATTGCCCAAAGTTTATTGTAGACAGTAAAAAGCTTCATGATGAACAATTAGAAGCACATTAAGGGGTAAAAATGCAATAAAATTCGTTCTTTGTTCGTAAAACTACGTGATTCCTAAAGTTCACAGAATAATAATATATTATAGTCTACAGAACTATACGATATGACTATACAGTAGCAAATAGTCATGGCTCACAACAATAAGGAACCATTTTATGAAGCACAGATGTAAGTTTAAATAACGTTTATTTTACCAATATATTAGTGTTAAAATATTTTTTCTACCAGTTCTGCCGTTTATTACAATACTAAACGAATAAAATGATGTTTTACTGAGTGAGTTGGCATTAACTTCTACTAATTTTGTCAAACCCGTCTGCTTTCCAAGCATAGCTAGTGCACCATCAGTTGCTATGCCAGACATGGTATCAATCATAAAATTCGTTTATTATCAAACAGTACTGCTTCAAATAATTCAACAGACTTAGTTGTATCTTTCACTGGTACTAGTCACTATGCAGTCTAATTCTGTCATGTTAAAGTCCATGTCAATTCATAAGTGCTTTCATCAAAAACCTTAACAATAACTTTAGAAAATTTTAGTATTATTCAACTAACAATTGAAATACAAAAATTTATTGAAAGAATAATCAATTTTATTTTAAAAGAAGACTTATGTTATGACACTTGAGCTACATATAATGCAATTAACGATAACTCTTTTGATTAATTTCATTGCTCAATAACGGTTACAATTCACTAACAATCACACAGTAAAACTGTAAATGTTTGTTAGCGTCCAGGTATTTTTATATAATAGAATTTTCAATAACCCAAAAACGAAAATAAAATAAATTTGTAAATATATCTGTGAATTCTCTAAATTATACTTTTGTACGAATGTGTCTTGGGAATTTTGAAAGCGGGCTACAATAAAAATTATTGAGAGTTGGACGAGTCTGTTTTAGAATTTTTGATCTAACGATCTAACCTAAAATTTTTTTTGATTGTACGTTAGTACAAAGAATACATTCCGAAAAACAATTTTGAAAAAAGTGAGTGAAATGGGCATTATTAACTTCCCGATATGGGAAGTTATTGTTTTTGGGTGGATCTTCGAAATCAGAATTTTTATAATATTTTTACGTTTCTACGTTTAGACTATTTTTAGCTGGCAGTCTGTATGTGTGTGTGTGTATGTGTAGGTTTTGCTGTGTGTGGATTAATTTTTGCCCAACGCTTTCTCAACAACGGATGGCCCGATTTTAACGAAAATGGTCGCAATCGATGTATTTTGGCGTAACTTAGAGTCCAGTCCTTTTATAGCAAAATTGAATAATTTGTTTTTAAGTGGTTTCCAAAAAACTGAAAATAATCTCTTGCAAATATAATGAGATTAAATAATGCTATCAAGGTCATGAAGCTTCTATATTGTTTGTCATCATGTAAGCCATCTATAATGAGATTTGTAATTTGTATAAACAATTGCTATCTTAGAGTTTGAGTTTTTTAAGAAAATGTGAAAAAACTACTACGTGTTATTTTCGTTATGCAAACGCATGATATCTGGATGAAATTATCTGAAACAAACGCATGCGGGTTTATTTGAATATCGAAGATCTGAGTTATATTCTAAATTTGACAAAAAGGTCAGAGGTTCGTGAGTGGATCGCTTGGTCAACTGTTTATTAACTTCCCGATGTGGGAAGTTATTGTTATTGGGTCGATTTTCGAAATCGGGATTTTTATATCTTTACGTTTTAAGACCTCCTGAAGCTGTTTAGGCTATTTTTAATTGGCAGTATGTATGTGTGTATGTTTGTTCGTGTGTATCGTCGTATGTGAACAAATATTTGTCCAACGCTTTCTCTACAACGGATGATCCGATTTCAATGGCAATAGTCACAATCGATGTATTTTGACGTAGCTTACAGCCCAGTCTTTTTCTAACGAAATCAGTTCATTTGTTTTTTAGTGGTTTCCACAAAACTGAAAATCATCTCTTGCTGCTATTACGAGAATAAATAACGTTATCAAGACCATTTACCTCCCATTTTGTTGGTCATCATGTCAACAATTTATAATGACATTTGTATAAACAATTGTTATCTTACTTTTTGAGTTTTTTAAGAAAATTTGTAAAATATGTGTTATTTTCGTTACGCAAATTCATGAGATCTTGATGAAACTTTTGAATTAAAATGAGCCGCAAACGCATTTGGGTTTAATTGAATATGGAAAATATGAGCTTTTTTCAAAATTTGGCAAAGGGGTCGGGGAGGATGTCTGTGGGTCGTTAAACAACCGTTTTTTTTTAAACTTCAATAACACTCAGTTGAATATCAGGAATTTTGTTGAAACTTAGAGCATAAGGTTTTTCTAATGTTTATAGTAATTTTGCAACTTTCGGTTTGTCATTTTTGGTTAAATAGCTTTATCCTATTATTTTAAATATATCGCAACAACAGCCACAGCTTTGAAGTGCTTGTGACGAGTCTTTGGTTGAATCTTGAGTTAACATGAGATAGAACAAATTTGCTTTTGAGGTGTCTTGTGTATAGTGGTCGATGTTCATCAAACAAATGCTGACCTTTTATCTTACCGATAGGTTAAGTTATTGTGTTGGACTGTTGGATATCATTTTTGATATTGACATTTTAATGATATCTTCACATTTCAATACCTTCTGAATCAGTCTAGACAAGTTATTTTAGTTTGCAGTCTGAGTGTTAGTATAATATTATATTTAAATATGATTACACACACACACACACACACACTCAATTTCTATTTAAATTATTACAATTAAGCTAATATTCACTTTAATATTTGTTTTGTAATTTTTCGTTTTTTATTTGTATTTATTGCAGTTAAATTATATTGTATAATTTTTTTTATGTTTAGTATTTAAGTATACTTCATCCAGTTTTTAATCTTACGGAAAGTGGTTGGCGTGGTCCCTATAGTCACACCCCTATCCCACTAGTTGTACATCTTACAAAATCACAGTGCACAAAATTGTGCATAACACATGTCATGCATATGATGTGCATCAATCTGTGCAAATGTCGTAAGACGCTTTAGCACACATGTGTACACAAATATTAGCCACATGTTTTACGAATAATAAAAAATGAAACGAAACAAAATTTATTTAATGATAAGAATAATAATCAAAGAATCAAAAGGAGAGTGAAAAAGTAGTTTAACATTTTCTAAAATGACTACTTCCATTTAAATTTTAGATAAGATGACTTTCGTAATAATAGATTTATAATTGATTTAAGGTAATGAAAACATACCCAAAAAACAAACGAGCACTTTGAATAATTAATTTTAGTGATTCAAAAAAATATTATATTTATTTAATATTTTTTGTCTGTCCTTTTTTGATGTCTGATGTTTTGATGTTTTGACTAATATTTAAATTTGTTTCTTTATAATATTAAGAAAATTGTGGAATATTCATATTATTTTTTATATGTAAGTAAAATATATAAATTTTTTGATTTCCCTTTTTTCATTTAAATTGCATCATTCAAAAAATGGTGGCAAATGGGCCCTTCATTTACAAATGCAATCACACACCTTCATTTTCATATTACAACTTAAAAATACGACCTCAGTATAAATTTTTCGTAATGACGTTACCAAAAATATTAGTCTAGGAAAGATTGATATTCGTATTTGAAGATCCTAGTCATAAAAGTCATACATCAAATATTATTGTATGTAGGTATTTTTTGTATTTTTTGTCTGTTATATGAACATTTTTTATACAAGTTAACATGATTTAAAAATGTTAAATTAAAACAAAAATGTACGAAATTATCGCTTTCAAATTTTTTTAAACTACAACAAAATTTAAAATATACACTAGAATATTGAGAAAACCTAAAAATGATTAAAATAAAAAATTGCATGATATGTGAATATGACTCGTGCACCATTCAGATAATGTTTGGTGGAGACACAAACAGTTTCTACTATTAAGTTCAATCAGTAAATTCATTACTACAATGTAATAAAAGTTGCTTAATCCAAGTTTCCATCAAGTGATATATGAGTTAACGTGTGATACCACATACCACTGGCAATAACAGTGAGATATCACTAGTTAAGGTGAGATCTTCCGGGTGGATGAACTCAATCAGTGGCGTAGCGACATACGGGTTTATTCGGGTTTAAACCTCCCCCCTTTGAAATTTTAAAGTTTCTGTAATCTAGAAGAATAGCTCTAATATTCTAATACTAAGATTTTTTTCCCTGGTATCTTACGAATGAATTGAACAGTTGCTTTCTTTTCATTCCACAGAACACCAACCTCCACTTCGTTGTCATAGTGATAGCACACTACTCACTAGCACACATACTCAAAAAGTTGACTGAGAGCTGCATGCCATGATGCGTACTATAAGTGGTACTATCAGGTCCACCCCTTTTCCTTGGCTCCTGTGTTAAGCAATATCGCTCCACCTGCGCTCAGACGCTCGCATGCTCTCATGCGTGAACATAAAAAGGTAACCAACAACATCGCGTTAACCTTGCACGAATATTACGGTGACCAATTTCGTTGTCGATTGAAGTCAAGAAAGCCTCCACATAAAACTGCCAGCAACCTGCTGGCAACTAATTTTAATATCTTGGATGCCTGGGACACCGCTTGGCATCATTACAACATTACTGGCCTTTCTATTACTAACGCGACTTCTACTCAACCTGGTTTGATCTGCCCTGTCATACCTGGACTATACTAAACTGAATAAGAACGAATCATGGACCTTGTGCTGATTCTTTCTGCAAGTGGGGCATTTCAGAGTCCCCTGAGTGTAACTGCGGCGCTCCACAAGTAACCATAAAACACATTGCAACTGTGTGTCCAATTCGACGGTACAATGGCGACATCTCAGACATCCATTTGGTAACTCCCATGTAGTAGCATGGATAGACTCGCTCGGTGTAAACATCTAATGTTCAAATGTACTGCCCACTGTTCAAATATTTTACTTTTTACTTTTTTACTAAAAGACGCGCAATCAAATCGATTGTAAGTTCATTTAATGTGTATCCATGTTTTGTTTAAGGTAGATTTTATAGAAGAGTTTACCTATTTTAAGTTTAATTTTTAATGTGTCACAAAAAAAAACCACACGCTAAATAAAAAAAAAAATAGTGATACAATAATTTGGAAAAAATAACAAATATTATGTCAAAGGTAACGTTCCACATATTTTTATTTCAAAATTTATGCAAATTTATAATTTTAATTTAGAATAAACATTTTCTTTTAAATATTTTGCTTGCGGCTAATAAAAAATGATGCACAGACGTAAGCTATTTTGGACTTAATGTGGATGCAAACTCCACATACGTCCAAAATCTTTAGCTTTACGTCCTAGCATCATAATGTAGTATTCTGGCGTCTTTTATTTATGCCCACTGGTCTACTATTTTGACTACTATTCTTTCTTTATGAGTACATCTGTAGTCCTACTCCTGTATATCGTGAAATAGGAATGGAGAAATAAATTACAGCAATTTTTTCATAACTAGTATTCCGTGCCGCGTGAAATAACAATTTCGTATTAGAAAATTTCCTTTATTTCATTTATTGCACTTTTTTCTCAATTCCCAATTCCCAGGGAAATGCAGGAATAGACGAACTGGTATTCTTTTTATTTTAAATTACTTATTTGAACGAATCAGCTACTTTGGTTTCGTTACTCCAAACATTCATTACTCGGTGTTAATTTCAATTTGAAGAGAGAAGTTGTGTTCTTGCGTCTTTAAATTTTACAAATAGATTTAGATTTTACATAGTTTACAAGGTAAGAAATCTTTTTCTTTAAAATTAATTATTTAATGTAAAATAATTTCAGATAGTCAAAAATAATCATTAATCTATTTTTTAAAAAATCACTAATTAGAAAAATTAAAATTAAGGAAACATTAAAATGAAGTATATATTATTGTAATGAATTATTAATAAAACTAATTAATAGGTTTATTGGGTTAAACTATTAAGGGCCGGTTGTACAATTGCAGTTCAGCCGAGGTTTAAGCTGAAATTATGTTAAACCTGATATTCTGTTCAGTTACGCGTTGAACAATTGCGGTTTAGTCGCGAGTATGAGCTTAAGCCAGGGTTCAAGTTGAGCGCCCAATTTTGTTGGTTCAAGTGCGGTTCAAGAAACTAACTTAACTTGTAACCTAACCTAAGCTCCTATCGGGTTCTACTAAGCTTTAGCTAAACTGCTATTGTACAACCGGCCCTATGTCTTATAAAATAATCCTTGACTCCTCCCCAATGGAAAATTCTGGCTACGCCACTGAACACAATTCAGACAACTTTCATTCTGGCACCCTCAATCTTAGGTATGGAGTATTCCTTCTTGATGGCAAAGCTATTACTTACTCTAAGAAACCAGCATTCATGTAACTTTTTGTGTGGGATTTAATCATTAAGGAAGAAGGTGCTTTACACGATCAAGCAAAAGATAGATTTCTGCGGGGTTGCCAGACCTTGGTGTTGTTCTTGCAAATTTCTAAAAATAAATTGCTTTTATTTCTTCTCCATCCTATTATAAAATATTTGAATTTAGTATATTTTATTATGTGATAGGATAGGTTCTTTAAAACAGGGACTGAAGCCCTGAAAAAGTTGGGTTCAGGATCGGGTTAATCAAAATAGAAAGTTCAGGTTCAGGTTCGGTTCAGGGTTCGAGTTCGGGTTCGGGCAAGGAATATTGGTAGAGAAACTATACTCTTCTATGATTCTAGAACTATGTTCTATAAGAATTCAAAAATGCTGAACATTTGTTTGACTTTGATTTGGAGGATTTGGATTCAATTCCAAATTTAATAAAATAAAGTTTACATACTACTTATACATTAATACATTTATTAAAAACTATATTGTTTTCCAATTCAAAATCAACGAAGATGTTTGATTAATTATAGTAAGCACCCTTCCGATTACTCGTACAAATAAATTGCGAACAAAAAAGTCGTCCAGTAATGAACCAAACATATCGAAATATTGTTTTTTATGTATTAAAAATTAAAATTGAAGGAAAATCAAACTGTTCCAGAGATGATAAAATACGGTTCTTGAGGCTTTATCTGTACAATAGTTGAAATAATCGAAACTCTTAGTTATAGAAAAAATAAATTTATCACCATGTGAAAAGTATATTTTATACATTTGGTTATTGTTTTTACATTTTATTCTGCTTTGAAATCCGAATGTACCTAAGCCGTTTAAAATAAAACAAATTAACAGCGAATCCTCTTTTTATATTCTGTTTCTTATATGCTAAAATGTGAAGTGAGTTAATAAATTTTAAAGTTTGGTTTAAATCAAAATATAAATAAATATACCAACATATTTTCCGATTACAAAACTTGTCCAACCTGTACTGGATTTGGTACTCATGTCAAACAATGTTGTTAAAATTTAATTCAAATAAAAACCATCAATGTCATATGACAAATTTAAGAAAAAGAATTTTAACATTAAAACAAAATCGTTATATAAAATTACAGAAAATGTTTGTTCTCAACATAAGAAGATGTAATTAAAATACAGAAAGAATTATTTACCTCAAATTTCATTTTTTTCTAGGAACAATATTTTAAATTTAAGTGTTTTGATGAGTATAAAAGATGATGATCTTGTTGATGACGATCTCAAAAGATCAGTTTAAATTCAAAAAGTAACCTTAATAATTACTTTATTTGGTAATTTAATGTGTTTGACTTTTCTGATGTTTAAGGTGTTTTAGTTGGATGAGAAATGTCGTTTGTTATTTTTTATTTAATGCATTAAAAGAAAGATATTGATAGGTGAATAGCCTTAAAATGATGAAAGGGCGCAATTTAAAAATGAAAATTTTATGATAAAGTGTGTCTGGCTTATGTGCATACTAACAGTGATCCACAAATAATTCACAAGCTCCAAATTTCAATACACACGTGGAGTTTGATATTACATATCAGGTAGGGCTTTGATATTCATTACATTAGCAACAAATTTTCCTTAAATTATTCTTACACATATGGTACCCAAACATATTAAAAGCTATAAGTTTTCACCCTGTAAAAGTTTTTAAGAAATTCCCAAAAGTAAGATTTTTAGTCTCGAGAAAAGGTGATAAAAGCGATAGTAAGAATTGGACCTTAACGGAACTTCCTAATTTTAATTGATCAATTGATTTTCATTCATCGTTTTTAAACAATTCTAACTAATCTAAAGTTAAGTTAGGCTACATTTCTCATTTTTCTTGCTTCTGATAATCATTGCCTTCCTATTCCAGTCCTGTAACCCAAGTAAAAGCGCTCTCTTTGAGGTTTATATAATCTTATATAATAAATCATCAAACTATGAACGTCTGAGCAATCCGCTCAAAACAGAATGATTATTTATTTGTTTAATTAAGCCCCAATTCAATTAAACTGTAACTTACACAAAATGCTTATTACTAGGTCATTCAATAAGTCCGTAGGATGACACATAGATGGCGCTACTAGAATTTTTTCCATATGATTTTTATTTAGTACTAACCTTCAAACGATATGTTTATAAATTTGACAGCAATCTGACTATTTATTCGTGAGTTATAGTATTTTGTGTGAAGCAACTTTTGTTTTTGAAAAAAAATGGAAAAAAGTGAATTTCGAATTTTAATAAAGCATTGCTTTTTGATGAAAAAAAATACAGTGGAAACCAAACAATGGCTTGATAAACATTATCCAAACTCTGCTCCATCGAGACAAATGGTAGAGAAGTGGATGGCTGAATTTAAATGTGGTCGTACCAGCACAAAAGATGCAGAGCGCAGTGGACGCCAAAATGAGGCTGTTATTCCAGAAAACATAAAAAAAAATCCACAAATTGGTTATGAACGATCGCAAATTGAAGGTGCACGAAATAGCTGACATTGTAAAGGTAGCAGATGGTAGTGTTTTTACCATTTTAGATGAACATTTGGGTATGCGAAAGCTCTGTGCAAATTTGTTGCCGCGTGAGCTCACAGTCGACCAAAAACAAAAACGAATCGATGCTTCGGAGGAGTCTTTGGCACTGTTAAACCGCAATAAAAGGGAATTCTATCGTAGATATGTGACAATGGATGAGACATGGCTTCACAATTACACACCAGAATCCAAAAGACAGTCAGCTGAGTGGACAGCAGTCGACGAACCGAATCCAAAGCGAGCAAAGACGCAACAGTCGGCCGGTAAGGTGATGGCGTCTGTATTCTGGGATACGAACGGAATAATATTCATCGACTACCTCCAAAAAGGAACCACCATCAACAGCGAGTATTACTGTGAACTTTTGGATCGATTGAAGGCTGAAATCGCAAAGAAACGACCACATTTGCAAAAGAAAAAAGTGTTGTTTCAATAAGAAAATATTTGTAATTTAATGTTGAAAAACAATCCTTTACTTTATGATTCCATAATAACATAATACGAACATAATACTTCTCCAGTCAAAAGTTCCTAAATAGATTTAGTTGTTTATACGGCTTTTTTGTTTGCAGTCAAGACTGTCAAATTATTTTTTATAAGAGTGACAAGTGATTACTAAAAGTGACAAATAAACATTTCATTTTTTATGCCATCTAATACAAAGAAAATAATTGCAGAAGTGCTTTCCTATTCAAAAGAAACTTCTGTTTGTAAAATAAGTAAATCATTTTTAACAATTGTATTTACTTTATTTATTGTACTACATATATAATTTTTATAATATTTTAAAAAGTTCATCTAATAATAAAATATTTGATATTTAAAACATAAAAAAAAATCTCTTAGTTTATAACGCCATTTTTATAATTTTCCTTCAGAACAAAAAAAACTGATTCCCGACAGTCTTATGCACAACGAATTTTATTTCTAAAACAAAAAATGATGCTAGTCCTGAACTTTCACAAGTTGTTAGATATAAAATAAGCTTCAATTTTGTTTAAAAAAAAAAAAAAAAAAGAGGCTATGCCATCTTTTTTTCAATTACACCGTTTTTTTCTTATGTTACACCGTTAAAAATTATTTCAAAAAATTAACAGTGTACATTTTTAAAAACTTTGTTTTAATACCTATTCAACGACATATCATTTATGAAAATCGATTCAGTAGTTTTCTACAATCGCTCGTCAAAATGCACTCACATCACAAAATAACAAAAAATTGAGGGGCACCCTGTGAAGACTCCTGGTCGAAAAAAAAATTCTAAGAGAACTTGTATTTTTTATTTATGAAAGACTATCTATAAACAAAAAATAATCAAAATTAAAAGGGGTCAAGTCAAAATTTCCCAAAAATTTGCTGAACTTGCGTGAAATTGCTGATGTATATATATATATATATATATATATATATATATATATATATATATATATATACATATATATATATATACATATATATATATATATATATATATATATATATATATATATATATATATATATATATATATATATATATATATATATATATATATATATATATATATATATATATATATATATAATATATATATATATATATATATATATATATATATATATATATATATATATATATATATATATATATATATATATATATATATATATTATATATATATATATATATATATATATATATATATATATATATATATATATATATATATATATATATATATATATATATATATATATTTTTATATATATAAAGATTGAGAAAAAAATTTTGACTTTACTTTCTTTATATACCTTACACAGAATACAGTCATTTGAAAGAGGTTATGGATTTGATTTTTTTTAACTAAATTTTAATTCTTAAAATTTAATGAGATTGTTTTTAAATTTTAGTTTTTGTATGTCTGATTTCCTCAGCACAAATTGCTTTTTAATTGTTTTGTATATACTTGAATTTTCCGGATAAAGCAACAACCACATCAACAGCTACTTTAAATAAGTTGTCTGAAAAAGTAGCATTACTTGCGAATTGCTAATTTGAGTTTCAACAAGCCTATTTCTTTTGTTGCCAAATTGATATCAGATAAATTTTCAATTTTTTTTTAATCCATGTGATACTGTTAACTAATTTCCCATGATACGGAATACTAGATGATTTGCATTATTAAATGGATTTTGTAATTTCACCTTGTAATGTGGGTTTTGCTCTTTCAATTTTTTTATTGTCTCACTAAATGAAATGGATGAACAACAATGAAAGGACTAGCCAGTGGTTTTTTTGGTAACCAAACTGTTATTTGTAGCTATTTGACTGCAATAATTTAATTAAGTGTGGATCTTCAATCAATCAAACTGAAAAGTTAAAAGCATTTAAAGAAACAATATTAAAATAAAATTTTTGAACTCTGATGAGTTAAGGTTATTTTATATAAACTTAAATTTGATCGAATCTGTTTTATTAAGTTGTGTAAATATTGTTAAAAATTGGTTCGATTTGGTAGTATTTTTTTGATTATATTTAGAGAAAGTGTTACCTCTCGGTATGGATAAACTATAAATAAAACATTTGAATTATTCCTTATTGTAAAATAAAATTATTGTTAAGTTAAGTTTAATTTTTGAAAAGAAAGTATATAGAATTTTTAGAAAATATATCAAAATTAAATAATTATTACCCGTGTGTCTCACGCATATACAAAAAAAACTAATGTGATTTGTTACGCATAATAGTGCTGTCTTATGAAATAAAAAGAATTGATAAGAATCTAGTGGTCGGTGTGACATTTTCTCAATCTCATGTTTGCGGTGTTGTGACAATATAATTACACTCATGCTACGTTTAGGTATCACCCATGTTATTCCAGATAAACTGGAACAAAGATATAACTCTCGAGATATTGATAAATTTTTTTTTTTGTAAAGAAAAAAAATTTAAACATACATTCCGAAAGCTGGTTACGTTTTTATTCTTCAGAGCTTGAGAATATGAAAAATTGACATTCCTTAAGCAATTTATGTGAGCGTCAATCATGTTATTTCTTTTGATACGACGTCATTGCTCGAAGATCTAAAAGTGATATGCCACAATACTATTGAAAGCCAAAATAATATAAAGTAAAGGAAACTATATTTGAGATATTAACATCACAACTAGATCAACACACAATCAACTTACATTACCCGTGTTCCTTTTAGGTAAACTTGCTACTCGAACCAAATTTTAAATGGAACGACATAAATGTGAGGTGTATTAGATTTTTGATCCACTATAACTCAAATTCTTTCTTACCACACGTTTCCGACATTTTGTTTGACAATAAATTGTTATGACAATTTTGAAAAACCATATTGTTAAAAAACGTAAAAGAAAATTATTACTTCGGTAAAATTTTACGTTTAAATTTTATTTTTAGTTTGTTAAATTTAAGAAATTTAATTAGATATTAAAAAAATTTCTGAAAATTGAAATTATGATTCATGCAAAATGAAAACAATTAAACAAAGCTGGACAGAATTTTGACATTTCGGCTTTAAATTTTATATTTGTATAAACATTGGATGAAAAATATTAGAAATTTTTCTTCTAAGCGACAAATACTCTGGTGGTAAATAGATGCATAAGTTTTTTATTTATCTTTACCATCATTTCAGATGGTAAACTTGAAAACAGAATTTAGTACAAAAGTAAAGGAAAATGTTGTAAATTGAACACAAGTATTAAGTTAAGTTAATTTCATATTTTTTTATTATATTCCTTTTTTTTATAAATTTCATAATTTTGAGTAAAAATTTTTCTTTTTTTTTGTAATAATTTTTAATTATATTCCTCTTTTATTAAAAATGATTCACTAATTTTCCATGGTATAGAGATTTTCCTGGGCCAGAGGCAACATGTTGGACTAGTTTTTAATTTATATAATTCGGAATAAAACGGATTACCGTTGTATAATGATTTTTAGCGGTGCTGCGTGGTACCAGATTGTAGCTTGTGAAAGGCATTAAGCTAGGTTATCCCACCAGACACTCGAATCTTTGCACTATAAACTGAAGTATATCTACAACATATCGTGTTATATACAAAAAGTAAGAAACATATATAATAAGTGATCTGGTAGACCGTGAAGGTCTACCACTTGGACTTGCACGCAAACCACATTCACCCGCCGCTAGCTTGGGCTGGCGTGAATTCTGGTGACCAACCTAACTCACAAAAAAATTTAATGCCAAATCAAAACGAAACGCGTGCCTAATAAAACCACTCAGGATTTCCGAACGAGATGTCCGCTATACCACAACTCTCCCTTAATTATTTAACTTAGCTCACCATGGTAAGATAAAAAATATTCTCCAGACAATAATAAAAATAAATATCACATACATTTATTTATCTATATAAAATTGAATAAAAAAATACCTTCATGATACCTACTTGATATTTGAGTCCTATGGCTTCTAGTAGGAAATTGTCCGATGGTAATAAATCCTTTACATACATATGTATACATACAGCGTCAATGTTATACTCATCGCCCTAGGTTTTAAAGTTACTACCCACCAGCTCGATATATCACATTTAATTTCTCCAAAACTTGGTGTCTCATCTTAGTTATTCAACATATATTTAAACATAATCAAACATTAATTCACATTCTTTCAAAATTCAATTTTTGTTGTTGTTTTTTGTACTGTTATAGACTTATTAATTTATACTTTGATCATCGTTGATTACACTGTTTAGCATTAGCTTTTATCTACGAATTATATGAGACTGATCCTGATCTATCTAATTTAATTGTAATAAAACCAATCTTGCATTTTATACCAAACTTTATTGCACATTCAATTTTAAACTTTCCATTCTTATACTAGCTAATCACCAATCAACTTTTGTAGGTACACCATTAATTTGAGAATCACTTCAATAATTATTCTTACTTCATCTGTATACTACGATAAACACTCAACAAAATTTCTCAAAGGTACTTTCATCTCAACTCTCCAAAAAGAACACAACAAAAAAAACAAACTAATCTCAACGGAACTGTGAGTTGAAAATAATTTACATCTATTTTCGAATAAGTCTATACTCTATAGTATATTACTAAAGGACGGAAAATGAAAGTACATCCGATAAAGTATATTTTATCATTACACATTACATATCATTACACATAGACAGACACATTAATCTAAAGACAATGGCTCGAGACTGTAGTGAGGACTACATATACGGTCACTGCACATAATGCCAGCGTCTAGTGCACAATTGGCTGTCCAAGAGCTAACTGGACGAGTGTTAAGGCACAACAACATCAATATTTCAAAATGAGTTTTTTTCCGTTAGCGCTTACGGTCTGCTGTACATATATACTAAAAGAATATAACACAAAGTTAAAACGAATAATAGCTCTAAAAGACAATTTTCAATTTTGTCTCCAAATTGAGAATGATACCTTACACAAAAAACCAAAACAAACCAAAGTGCCAATTAAAAGTCAATTGCACTAAAACCTTGTTTCGATCGGACGTTTTTTTGGGTAAGTTCCAATGTCACACACAAACAACCTTTTAGTTAAATATTGGTATCAAATGTCAACTATTTTATTGATCCTTAAGCCACAGTGTCCGTAAAAATAATCTCTTCATATTACAATTTCCGCCTGAAAGTTAAACTTAAACGTATTAGTACCATATGTTTTTAGGAAAATATTATACTAAAAAAGATAATTTGAACGGACAATTTAAACTCTTTAAACTTTAATGACTTGACCATATTCTAATTTGATTCAGAATAGCTGACCTTTAATCCCCTTTAATCTTGAAGTGGCATCAAATCACTTTTAGTATTCATTTTTCTTACCAGTTTAAGATTTTTCAAGAGCCAAACGTCACAGTCGCAGCCACATTTCTATGAAAGCTTGTCTAATTTTTTGCAAAAAGATTCAAAACTATGGAAAATCATAAAAAAATATCATCCATCGAGTAATATCAAAATCAAAAGACACGTGACTTAAAAATATTGAAATTTTGTGTAAACATGTGTTTGTTAGCTTTCCTTCTCCCTTTGTGAAATTTTGCGCAAAAGCTTGAAAGCTATGAGCAACTTCACTAAAGTGTTATGTACTAAGCTGCATTAAAAATGAGGAACTAGTTTTTGAGTTACAGAAGCTTCAAAAAAACATTAGCGTACCATGTTTCCTCACTTTTCCAATTCTGCTTAACAGCTTTCAAAACTATTGCCCCATTACTGATTGCTGACTTCTCTTCTTGCAAAATAATCTTAAGTGTAAAAAAATATTTAAATTGCTCCTGCAACTAATAAAATTTTGTTAGTATAAACTTAATTCGTTTGATGAGTTTCAACAGCTATCATAACACAACTTCTAAAACTTCAATCAAAACTCATCCAGAATCCTATACTAATTTCATAAAACAATAAGATTTTCATTCAAGATAATATTATTTAAAAATCCAATTTCAAAACAAAATACAGGTAAAATTGACAGACACCTTCCTCAATTGTATTACACAATTCAATTTGTTTTGCTTTATATTTCTTTAGTTTTTATTTCTTTTAAGTTTCTGCTATAAAAAATTTCTGAATGACATTTTTTATTAAATTTATAACCCGTAAGAACATGTAAATTTAAAATATAAAAAGCAATTCAAGAGCAGATATACTTGGTTATAATAACCGGAAACAACATCCTTTTCTAGTATAAAAAAAATATATGAATACGTTTAGTCCACCCTAGTCTTTTCATTTTATTCTAGTTAACATTTTTTGATTTGCCATTTTGGTTTTGGTTTGATTACTATACATATTAAGAAAAGTGCCTTACGAGTATGCACTTCTTTTTCTATTATAAATGAAGAAGAAATTTTGTTTTGTTTTTTATTTCTTTGGCATACTCGAAGCTTTTGTTATGCAGACACGTTATTGTTTTCGTTTTTTTTGTTGTTGTTATTGCTGTTGTATATTAAAATTAATAATCAAATGTACAACAGAAATTAACGAACCTTTATTATTATTGTTTGTAAGTTTCTTTTAAAATTATTAAACCATGAAATGATGATATAAGAAAAAATTATATTATAGGAAGAAATTTTTCTTGGTTGAGGAAATACGAATATTAAAAGTGGAACGAGATTTGGGGGAGGCAAATAAAAAAAACTAAATTAATGGAAATAGTCTTACATAAAACTGGATTTATGATTTGTCAGAGCTGAATTTACTTTTTAATTGTTGAAAGTTAACAGTTAAAACCCAAAATTATTTAAAAATAATACGGTAAGAATAATACGGTGGTGGCACGAATTGTATTTTTAGCAACAACACCATGGAAGAGTATCTTCTCAATAACTTTTATATATTTAATTCCTTCAATATCCAAATTAAAATCCATAAATTACTTTTAAGCAAAGCGAAATACCCTGTTAAAACAGGGCAGTTCGCAACATGTTAAGTCTATTTAAGACAAACGATGGAGATATCATAGGTTGTATTCGCACCAAAAGGATTACTAGGGTTAGGGCAATTTCAGTCTGGGATTGAAAAAATGTGCGTCAGTATCCCAGGAAGTAGCCGATCATTAGGTAGGCCACGACTACAATGAATGAAATACTTTTAAAAAAATCGCCAGTTCTGGAAACTACAGATGTCGCGAATGATCGTGGTGAATATTCTAAGCTGATTACATCGGAAACGCTCCTACATAAATAAAAAAGGATTTCTGAACTCCTTTTCTTTTGATACTTTTAAAGTAGTAACAGTTTTTTAATCAAGATTTTTATCTTTACGATAGCAACGGGTCCAACCATTATGTAGTTTATAATTAAAGGCCACTAGAGCTGAAAGTTTTCAATTGAATTTAATGAAAAATTGCTTTGAAAAGAACAGGTAAATCCAAAATTTCTTTACAAAGAAAACAAGAGATATTCTGAGAACAACGTCATTATTTTGCATATATTTTGTTTAAATTTAATGGGGGTCGTATGAATATTATTTATTTATTATGATAAAATGGCTAAGGAAACATGAATGTTTAGTAGTACTAGTAAATAATGTACTACTGTATAATGAAATGTACTAGAAATGTACCTTTGTACTAGTGCATAATAAAATAATAAACAATTTGATATTTTCATGACAAAATTAAATGAATTCCAATAATAGACATAAAGAATGGAATTTTTTAAAACGAGTTTTTGATTTTTTCTGAAATCTGTGTCCATCATGCATTATCATCCAACATTAAATACGAATTCGCATTTATTACAAAATAACAGTATGTAAAAAATAATAGTCTGCTGAGTGGTTAGCACGCTGTGTACCAACTCAACTTTTGTTGGTCAACCTTTGTTGACATTTTTCATGAAATTTGTAACACGCATGTTTAGACAGTGATTTTGGTTTTGATATTGAAATATTGTAGAGTGAATTGAGGTCAAATACAATTTTGTTTTGTATTTCGTAGCGATTATGTATAGAATCAGTATGTATAAATCGTTGAAAATCAGTTGTTTCATAGTAATGAATTTGAACATTTTTTATTTTTACTATTTTTTAAAAGTTCTTCTCTTTTGGTTTATTACTTGAATTGTCTATTTAGGGAGTCGTTGAGTTGAACTTTATTCTCACTATGCTCAGAATAACTTATAATATCCATTAAAAACGAACATATAAAATATATTTATCTTAACAATATAATTTAATTAAAATAATCAATTATATTCATTAGTAAAATAAATTTCGAATCACTAAACCGCTACTTTACTTTTGAGTAGGTTATGTATTAAGAACCAAAATAAACATAATCAAACAAATTAAAAACAAAAAAAGCAATTTAAACGGTAATTCTAAAAACAATATAACGTAAATAAATTTCTCTTTCTTAATTTATTTAATTTTTTTAATCTCATTACATGTTACATTACCATATTATGTTATTTTTGATTTCAAATTAATAGTTTAAGTTAATGTAATTCATAGATTTAGTTAATTAAATCAAAATATGTATAGTTAATTTATTATGAGTATGTTACAATTTAACTAAACTCTTTACTAGGTTCGTTTCTTGGGTCTATTATGTTGAATTTTTTAAACTACCTAGCTAACTAATCATTCGACAGACTATTATTTTTTACATACTGTTATTTTGTTATAAATGCGAGTTCGTATTTGCATGATGGACATAGATTTCAGAAAGAATTACAAATTCATTTACTTTTGCATTAAATATATCAAATGGTTGAAGTGAAAACTTCTTTAGGCGCGTTGTGCAATGGGGAAAAATTAATATATTCTAGTTATCATTTTCACGATCACGTATATATTTTCAAATATAAAATACCTCTATCCTTTCGTAACATTTCAAATTGCAACATGGATATCGCGGTCGACTGAGTTACTATATATAGGTCGAGAGTTCAATTCCTGGAGTGGAACATTTTTTAATTTTTATTAAATACAATTGAAATTATCGTTTTTTTATTCATGAATTCATAAAAATCATACAGATTTATTTTTACGAATTTTAAGAAATTGATCGAACATGCAGTTTTTAAAGTTCTTTTTAATATCTCAATTCCTTTTATTCAAGTTATTATCATTTCGATATTAACAAGAAAATTAACTATTTTTTGGCAGGCAATGCTAAAAATAATAAAATATTGGTTTTCCATCATTATTTTCCATAATTTCAATCCCGTGATATAAAATAAGCAAAATAAAAACTACTATTTGAGTATGTTTCTTTTTCGTTGTGCAATTTTGCATGGGAAAAATGTATATATTCGAGTCATAAGCATTCGAGTCATCATGCTAAATAAATATTGAATCTATATATATAAAATTGAAAGTATATCTGTGTGGCGAATATTTAAAATAAAAATTTTTAAAATCTTAATTATAGCAGACGATTTAAAAATTTTAAAAAATAAAAATTTATAAAAAACCATTTTTTCTCCTACCCAACTTCAAAAATCTACTTTCGATGTATGTTCATTGCATCTAATATTTCTTTTTCGTCACCAGTGATAAAAAACCTATACAAATTACTTTCGTACCTAGGGACGAAAGCAATTTTTTAAAAGCCATCTATTTTCTAATTTCTTAACTAGAATAAGCCATCCTAGAACACCCGTTAGCGTTAAGAGAATCAATTGATTAAATGAAATAATTTTGTTAGTGTTAATTTGTCTCTCTTGGGAGGACAACGTTAATTAATTTTAGAATTATTTACTGACAATTTACATTAAAAATGTAAAAATAATAATAGTTAAATATAGAATATTCATATATTCTTTTTAAATAGTATGATAACAAACAGTTGGTGTTAAGATATTTAAAAAAAATTATTTCACCTATTTATTTAAGAAAAACGAAAAAAAAATTTATTTACATAAAATAATTTACGCTGTTTTAAAATATATCAGGAATTTACGTAACGTCATCAACATACAAAAACTAAATCAAAACTGTTGCTTTTATTTTAGAAATAATAATAAAATTACTTCGGTCTGAAAGACCTAAGTATTACAATCATGAGCTCAAAGTGAAATTCTTACCCCCACTTTTTTGGCATTTCTCGACGTTTTAGGACCTACTGATTCTAAAAAAGCAAAAAAAAAATGTATGTCTGTCTGCCGGCCGGCCGTCACAACCGACGAAATCTAGAAAGCCGCTGGACGGATTTGAAAAATTCTAAATTCAAAAAAAAAAAAAAAAAATAAAAATTTTTAATTCTAAAAATAGGTTTACTTAATAGGAAGAGCCGAAAGGACGATGTGTTCGAAAACTGTACCGGAAGTGTGTCAAAAAAATCGTCAAGGTGTGAAAACTCAAAACAAGGAAATTTGCATATGTTTTGCTTAAATTGAATTTGGAGAAATCTTGATGGTCGGGATTGGTATGTGAGACCAAAATCTAGATTATTGCATTATAAGTTTGTCAAAAAAATGTTGTCAAGTGTGTCAAAAGAAAGATTTTTATTTATTTTTTTACCTAATTTTTTGGAAAAAAATAAAATTAATTGTTTGTTTGAAATGAAGTTTTATTATTATTATTGAGAATTATGGCATTATAAGTTTGTCAAAAAATGTTGTCAAGTGTGTCAAAAGAAAGATTTTTTTTTATGTTTTTACCCAATTTTTTGGAAAAAAATAAAATTGTTTGTTTGAAATGAAATTTTATTATTATTATCGAGAATTATGGCATTATAAGTTTGTCAAAAAAATGTTGTCAAGTGTGTCAAAAGAAAGGTTTTTATTTATTTTTTACCCAATTTTTTTAGAAAAAAATAAAATTAATAGTTTCTATGACATGATATTTTATTATTATTATTGAGAATTATGGCATTATAAGTTTGTCAAAAAATAATGTCAAGTGTGTCAAAAAACGATTTCATTTATTTTATTAGCCAATTTTTTGGGAAAAAATGTAGCTGTTTTTATGACGTACATGTAATTTAAAATGAAATTGGACATGGAAATTTTTGAATTTGTTATAGTTTTTGAAATATTTTTGGAATTTTGAAAAAGTTTGTATTTTTGATTTTTTAATAATTTTTGCAATATTTTTAGAATTTCGGAAAAAGTTTTAATTTTTGATTTTGTAAGAATTTTTGGAATATATTTAGAATTTTGAAAAATTTTTAATTTTTGATATTATTATAATTTTTGGAATTTTGAAAAATTTTCAATTTTTGATTTTGTAATAATTTTTGCAATATTTTTAGAATTTTGGAAAAATTTTGAATTTTTAAGAATTTTTGAAATATTATTGGAATTTAGAAAAAATTTAAATACTTGATTTTATTCTAATTTTTGGAATATTTTTGGAATTTTGAAAAAGTTTGATTTTATTTAATTTAACAATATTTTTGGAATTTTGATTAAAATTTTCCGGCAACGTATTGATGTTTCGTGTTAGTTTTGTAATAAATTTTTAAACAGAGATAAAAAATACTTGTACTTTAACAAAGAGTAATGTTTGATATAGATCGCTGCCCAAAACTAAAAACCATGTCCTCATAAAAGTTTGTTTGCCGAAAACTATATCAAAATCCTTAACCCAGACCGAAGTCTGATATCTCAGAGCTGTGAGATCTCAGCCTACTACAGTTATAAGCCTACTAGACGCGAAATGCAAAAAAACAATAAATCTTTAAAGTTGTCTTATTTAATGATTTTAGGGACTTTATAGACCAAATAGAATAAAAATATAGAATTTTGTATTGTTAATAGAATAAAAATATGTATATGTATAAAGTTGACGATTTTTTTTGAAATGTATGTAATTGAAAATGAAATTAATAATTAACAATAATTTTTAAAAAAGTATTATAAAAAGTACAGTTCGCCGAAAATCATATTTGAATTTACCATTACCAATATATGGTATCGCCTCGGCTGATAAACCTGTCCTCTCGCTTTAAAATATGTTGTTTTCGGCATCGTTGAATATACTATAGTTTTACAAAGCTCTTGATTTTTGTGATATTAAAAAAAGTTTTTGTATAATAATTTTTTTTTAATTTTAATTTTTTTAAATATTAAAGTCAAAATCTAATCAAATAAATTTATGGAAATCAAATCCAGACAATACGTTAATTACTTATAATGAGAAAGCAGATTAAGTGTCGATGTCAAATATTTCAAGTTCTTCAATATCTTTAACTTCAACCATTTCATCAGATTTATTTTCATAATTTCCATAAGATAGATTCTCCTATTTTTTAAGATGAATAATTTAATTTAGAAAAAGATAATTTTTTTTTTTTTTTTAATAAAATGTGTTGTGTAATAGGGTTTAGAATATGTGTCACAACAACACATAAATACCTTTTAAGACCCAGGTCTAGACCTGGGTCCACACAACAACTGGCGTTCTAAGGTGTAGATTAACGCTTTTTTTAAACATCTGTGGGTTGAAGCCACCTGAGACTAAGTGTTCCGGCAAACTATTCCATTTGTACGCAGTTCGGACAAAGAAGTCTCTCTGCGATCTGCCAGTATGACAGCGCGGGATCTTTACCGTTTCACTGGTTGCGGTAGCCGATTGCCGAGTGGAAAGGGTGGTAAGAATAAGTTTGAGGCATGATGCCGCTGATTCCATCTGAGCACTGCTGATGACGATATTTGTAAAAAACAACGAGGTCAGCAACAGTGCGACGATGTTGTAGGGAATCAAGTTTTGATGTCAAAGTTCGATCACCTACAATTCGTATAGCTCGCTTTTGAACAGAGTCCAAGAGGGCCAAGATGGAAACAGAGGCAGCACCCCAAACTTGACAGCAGTACTCCATACAGGACGAATATAGCACTTATAAACATGGAGCAATTGGTATGGAGTGAAAAATTTTTTGCATCTATTTAGGAGGCCAAGTTTTTTAGACGCGCTTTTTGCCATCGCCATTACATGATCGTTCAGAGTAGGTCATTTGAAACTGTGACACCCAATAAACGAATGTTTTTACATTCACCTATTGGTTCATCACACATACTAAATAAAATATCTTTGGGGAACTCGGTCTTTAATCTGGAAACAATCACAGCTGTGTTTTGGTGGAGTTGAAATTGACAAGATTTTAGTCACCCCCAGTCGGCGACTTTATTCAGGTCTTTGTTCATGTTTATGGCAGCGTCTCTCCGGCAGGATTAATTCGTTCGTGCATTTTACCTTTTGAAGGAAGGGGCTCGAACGACTTGTGCAGAGTACTATCATCTGCAAAACTATTTATTGGGTTACTGGTGATTTTCAACAATTCGTTGATATAAATCAAAAATAGGGTTGGGGATAATACTGAGCCTTGGGGTACACCAGCGTTAATTAGTTTAGACTCAGAAGGAAATCCGTCTAAGGTTACCGAAATGTATCGGTTGGATAGGAAATTTTGAATCAGCTTCACAACATTGGGATGAAAACCGTACGCAACGAGCTTGTTGATTAAGTTGGCATGCCAGACTCGATCGAATGCCTTGGAGATGTCTAAAGCGATAACGTATGTTTCACTACCTTTATCAAGTATGCTGTTCCAACAATGCGCTACATAGTTTAATAGATCGGTAGTTGATCTTTTGTTTCGAAAACCGTATTGGCTGTCGGATATTAAATGATTTTCTTCCAGAAATTTTGAAATATGTGTGTTAATATAATGCTCATAGACTTTGGATAGGACCGATAGTAAAGCTATTGGCCTATAATTTGAGATATCGGATTTTGGTCCTTTTTTGGGGACGGGCTGGACATTTGCCAACTTCCAGCACGAGGAAAATATACCAGATTTGTAGGATTGGTAGAATATTTTAGTTAAAGTTGGTGCAAGTTCTTTGGAAAAGGTTTTTAAAATAATGGGTGGAATATTGTCCTGATGCTTTGTTGATGTTTAACCCCTTTAAAAGTTTAGCGACTATTTTGGGTTTGAAGTGAAGTTCATTCATATTAACTCCTGAAGACTGGATTTAGGGTATTTCTTTAGGAGTTTCCAAAACAGTGGAGTTCAGAGCAAAGCGTTCAGCGAACAAGTTGTGAATATGAATTGATAATGAATTGAGTGATTCGATAACTGCAGTTGAAGATGATAGTGAAAAATGCCAGACAATGCAACATTTAGTTCAATCGGATTGGTGATAGTGCTTAACATCAAATTCTCAATATATTAGATAAAATATCTACATCAACACCTACAGATCGGTTACTTTTGTACCTGAGAATTCTGAGCATATAGCGTCAATGAAAACCTATATCTGTTTGTCTTTTATGCATTTATACACCATTCATACAATCATCATGAAAATTTGGGAAGTTGTTGTATAGTGTACACTAGCCCAAAGGTAACCGTCAAAGTTTCTTTTTTCAAAACTGCACCTCAGAGCGCTTATAATTACTTTAAAGGATTTTGCCTAAATGTTCATAATTATTTAATTTGATTTTCATTTAATTATCGTTTTATACGGTTAGTTTGCTTTGATCAATGTTTTTTTTGTCATCATAATTTTTATTAAATTAAAAAATGAAAGTGCAATCTGAAACAATTACATTTGTATATCAAAATTATATGTATTGGAATTTAACACATCATGATGTTACAAACTTTATCATCTTCACCAAATATGTTGTTGGTTTCCAATGGTATGTAATACATGTTTCTAAAATTAATTGAAGACATTTGATAACATTGATTATATCGATTTAAAGCTCAAAATTACGAGACGGAATTCGCACGAATATTATACAAAGAAGAATAGCTTATGTATGATTAAACATGGATATTGGGTGGCAATCATGATGAATAAACTAATTAAAAATAGTGGCACTTAGCCGATAGTGATTTCCAAACGGTAACAGTGCATTAGTTCCAATGAATTTAATAATTAGCTTTCCGCAGTAAGATTTGTGAAATTTAAAATTGTTGATCTATGGGTGTGACAACCCCGCATACCTAGTTTATACTGTGCTATTTGCATATGAGCTAAGTTGAGATATTGTATACCACTGGCAATAGCAGTGAGATATCACTAGCCAAAGTGATAGCATAGGGATGCTGGAAGAATTCGGATGAAGATTTTTCAATCAACGATAGCATCCTTTAGTCTTAGTTATGGAATATTCTTTGATGATGACACGCTATTTTTTTTTAAAATAAAATATGTTTTCAGTAGAAATTACAATGTGTGTCACAACAACACATACAAACCTATTAAGAACAAGGTCCCACAACAACATGCCTTCTAAGGTTTTGATAGACGCAAATTTTTTATATGATATATATTGATTATTTTAAATATAAAAATGTATACAATAGTTGCTTGGAATGCTGATGGATGTGAAACCCAGAATAATTTTATTGATTTAATTTAAAAATTTTGAAATTTTAATTTGCAATGCTACCATAATTGGAAGGTACAAAAAACACAGCTATTTCACAATTTTAAGTTTTTCTTAACTTCTGTCGGCAGTCCTCAAGAGTCAAGACTACCATTTTTTTATTATTTCATTATGCACTAGTGCATGGACTTATTACATTCATGCTACCTTAGCCATTTTATCACAATAAATAAATAATATTCATACGACCCTAATTAAATTACTAGCAACTGTCTCATAAGTGGCAGTTTGAATAAATATTTTGGATATTTTTAATTAATATTGTTATGTCGTAGACTGGTGATCGATGACGCAGTTATATAAATTCCCTGGTTTAGACATACACCATTTCCTCTTACGTATTAAAATTGCATTCGGGTGAGTTTCCATTGTCATTTTTCATTGTGTCCTGTACACATGGTCATATACTCAACTCATGGTCATCATTTATTATAGTTGTGTAATATTGGTCCAATTTAGTTTCCTTTGCCCTATATTTAATTATTAATCGCTATAATTTGTTATTCTAAGACGGTCGAGTAATATCATTAATCCATAATCATATTTAATTCATGTCAGTTTTTTTGAAAACTTTTTCAATTTGTATTACAAACTAGCAATTCGTATTTCTTAATGGGTTAAATAAAATTAACGATATAATGAAAATCAAATTTCCCCAAAGAAACTGCATTATCATTTTGGTTATGAATTGCTTATAAATAGTGGTTAACACCTAGTCTCGCTCTCTTATATTTTTTGTCATTCCACACAATTATTTCGTTGGTGATTTTTTGACAGATTGTTGTTTTTGGGTGCGGTTTTGCTGTCGGTGAAATATATTTCCAGAAAATAAACATCAAAAAAACAAATACTATTCAATCTATTTTCGCTAATTCGATGTGGATTAAGGTTTGGGATTGGAATTTTGCTGAGATTCTAAGACGGTGAAAGAAAGAAAGATATACAACCACCAATTCCTTTGGGATCATGGATAGTTGCTCCGATTTCGTGTGAGGCCCAAATAAACCAAGAAAAATATAAAAGAAACAAAAAAATATTTATTGTTGTGTTTGTACTTTTTTTTTGTCTGAAGTATAATCAGTTTTTGTGACTTCAAGAACTCAAAACCAATTAAATTAGTGAATAAACTTACTAACTTTAGAAACTGTGTTTAAGTAGCTCAATTTCCTTGTGTGATAACATAACCATTACCATAGTTAGAATATAGTAGTTAAGCCTTAGTGCATTAGCAGTGATATTATTCAATTGATTTAGATACGCTCCACATTTTTATTGTATTAGTCGGGTTAGAGTTGCGTATTGATTTTACCAATAAGAAACTGTAGAAAACCATTGTAATTAGTGCCGTGAAGGCGAATAATCAATTAAATGAAATATATTCTAACAGAAATTATAGAAAGAAAATGATTATTTAAATGTCTGCCGTTCATATCTTCGTTCATATCAGCTGATGATTCATTACCGAATTGGAGTATTATATTATACAACCTATGTTAACCTTCATTGCAACATACATGATCCTGCATGATATTGGAATTATTTTTGTACGGTTATTGGTACTTATCTCGATTTTTGTGTTAATGGTCCATTACCGGAACTGGACGAGCATATACCATCGACGTTAACATTTATTTCAACATCCTGATTGTTAATACTTACATTTATTTTAACGGGGATGATTCTGTACTGCAATTTGATTATTATATATCAACTGCCGTCACCATTGTTTTCAACTTACATGATCCAATACGGAAATTAACTTCGTCTGGATATTTATACTTATCTCGAGTTCTCTTTGTTGATGATTCGTTGCCGGAATTGGAATATCATCTACTGGCTGCGTTAACCGTTATTACAACATAGCTGATTGTTAATAGTCACATTTATTTCGACGTCGAGGAATCTCTACCGATATTGAAATATTATATACAACCTACGTTAACATTAGCTGATTATTAATACTTCCATTTATTTTAACGTTGAGGAATCTCTACCGATATTGAAATATTATATACAATCCAATATTGGAATTAAACATCGCCTGGATATTAATACGTACATTTATTTTAACGTTGAGGATTCTTTACTGGATTTTGAATAATATAAATTTCAACGTAGCTGATTCAATACTGGAATTGTGTAAGGATATTTATACCCGCCTGTGCCTCGCTTGTTGTGATTCAGAAACAGTATACACATACATCTACCAACCTCTACTCGTAGCCAAAACGTAGTGCCGTTTTTTTTTGTTGTGGTAAAGTTAAACGGGAATTGATAGTTATAAGCCAATGATCCTTAATCGATATATTTTTTTTTGTTGTGGATTTATTTACGAGGTTTCGACATAACTTATGCGAAGCGCGATGACAACGTAAATGGATATTGGTCTGTTTGTGAAAATATTCAACTAAGTATTTTTGTTTGGAAACGCTCATGAAGTTAAGCGTTATGTGGATCCCGTCAATATCACTGTCAAGCAATGGGTGATACAATGTGTTTATAAAATAAAGACGAAGTTAAATATTTCCATGGTATTAAATTTTATTCTAGTTGTTGATCCAACCTCATTAGATTCATGTTGAAACCTGATTATGATTACCTATACGGACATGGATGTGTATATATGTGTGTGCCTGTGCGTGTAGGCGTGAGGGTGCGT
>OY856188.1:141867511-141910049 GCA_963693315.1 Diogma glabrata | reverse complement strand
TTTTATTTGAAATCTACCTAAAATGCGATCTCTTTTAACTTTATACAAATTTTATGTAAATTAATTAGAATTTAGAGCGATACTTCAAATCAGTGACGTTACGTTACATAAAATCATCCTAAATCGATTTTAATTTTCTAGTATAAAAATATAAAAAATATGGAATTGTTTGCCAAAATATAAAATTCAACAATAAAAGAAAACATTGTTCCTTGTTGTTCTCAACGATCGACCATCAACGATATTTATATTTATTTGAAACAGGATAACAGAGTGAGAAAGATATATGACCAGATGTACAAACATAATTTACAATTTGACACGAGCTATAGGGTTTTTTTTTGGTAAAATCAATTTGTTTGTAGATAACACAATGACAACGATTGTGCATAATAATTGTTTTTGTTAAAAGCTTTTTGTTGTTGATATTTTGTTTGTGTTTAAAGAAGTTTGATAGATTGCTTTGATTAACATAAATTGCAAAAGGATTTATGTTAGGCTTAAAAAATATGTTTTTGCTGTAAACAAATACCGAGAATAGATAATGTTTACGCATGGTATTCACAGCAAATAAAATTTATATTTAATTTTTTTGTATTTTTATATTGAACAGCGTCATTTATGGTTATCAACACAAACGTGCCAACAATATATCAAACCTATATTCGATGTTATTTATAAAGTATATATTATATAAGATAGATTTTATTAATTGTTGACTTTGTTGACATACTTGATTTTTTCAATTACCAAATCGATAATCACAATTTTTGACGCGTCGTCGACAATTGAATAATTGACTGATATTCAACATCGAAAATTGTTTCAGCTTCCTTAAACCTACAGTTAGTTCTTTTTGTTCTGAATTTGGCATTTTTATATGTCACCCAATCCATTTAATATCAAAAATAAATATAATAAGTATATCATAATTAGTAAAAAGTATAGAAACTTATAGTCAATAAAACGGTCATCATGGTTGAATATAAAGATATTCATATATAAACTATAAGTTGAAAGTTGCTAAACAATAAATAAACAGGAAATATAAATCTGTTCAAAGTTCAAATCAAATACTGCGCTAAATCTCTTCGTACGTATGAGTTTTAAATTTCTTGCATCGTTAATTCTATTGACGAAAAACGAAATCATTATTTTCCCAAAATAACATATATGTATTTTCACAGAAAAAGCAATCTTTTAAATTTCATAAAATCAATTTCAGCTTTCTTGTTTGAAACATCTTGAAATATAGAAGTCTTATTTCGTAAATAAAAAAAAATCATAGAAACCACAAAACCAAATAATTGAATATATTTTAAAATAAAATGAAAAAAAATTCCGATGCTTGAAAAAACTACCTAAACCTTAGCACGTGCCATTTGCTGGATGAAGGATGTACACAAAAAATATCATTTATCTTAAAAACATATATATCTTGCACCTGGTGCTAGTAGAATATTTTTTTAGTTTTATTTTGAAATTTACAAAAAATATCCTTTTTGTTTGATAAAAAAGGATCTCAGTTAATTGTGAATATGTTCAGCTTTCTTGAAATTTGCATAAACCTAATGGTTATCGCAAAGAAGAAGTAAAATATTATTGGATCCTGGCAACCCTGTTGATGGATACATTGTAAAGCTTTTTTTATTTTTCCATAGTTCGTGTGATGAATGCTTTTTGTGAAACGTAGTTCCGTAATAAGCTGGGTGTTTAATCCTTGTCTATAAAATATGTTGTTATTGTTATATTGAGTTTTATCCAAAAGCAGATACGATGCAAAAGATTTAATCAATACTCAACCTAACACGAAGATTAATTCAATTTATTTATCTATAATAAAGGAAAAGAAAACCATTTGTTGAATATGGAGATGATTATTGGTGAATCCTTTAAAAAAGTTGTTATTCATATATTTTCGTTTAATAAATACGGAAGCAGACGGTTTTCCAAATTATCTATTGTTTGTGACATATGTAATTTTTTTTTGGTTTCTTCTAAGTGATGATGAAGTAAGTATACTTTAAAAGCGTATCTTAAAATTGAAATTTAAGAAGAAAACAGCATACTCTTATTTTATTTGTTTATTTGAGAGATGGTCCATTTTTTATGAAGAAAACTATTGAAGTGGATGTTTATTTGGTGTAATATGACACACTCAGTTTTGTTTTTGTTCTTTGTTTTTACATCTTCTTTGTGGCACGTGCTTATTTTTTGAGCACATATTGGTAGTGTTTATTAAACTTGACAAAATTGTTTAATTGTTTATCTAAATAATGTATGCATCTGACTGACAATGTGCATGATGCTGTTTGGTTTAAAGAAAAAAAATTTGATTTTGTTTATTGTAAAAATATTTGATAGACGCATACATACTTGTTAGATCGTTACTTTACAAGGGATTTTGAAAGCATATTTTTTTTCAATTAAATAAAAATCAAGTGCATTGATGTTTGAGACAAATCTGACGCAAATGCTACTTGGACATTTTTTGCAGAGTAAAAGGGATGTAGAGGAATAACAGCGTTAAACATTTAAGGAAAATAGAAATATTGTAAAATAGAGATTAAGTTGTATCGAAAGTGAGGCTCCGATACTCTATGAGTTTGAACTTCCTCAATACTTTTTCTGGGACATGCTTAATTCTTTGTCTCAATTATGTTTTTGCGGTGTTTATTATCGGCTTAACTGTTGACTACTTATGTGCATCTCTCAAGTGCAGTTTTTTTAAAACCTGTTTTGCTTTAAATACTATTTTTTAACTTGCTAGCTTAAAGATTTTAAAATTAATAAATATTAGTCAAATTGTTTTTTCGTTTGGCGTGCGGCGAATATACATTATAATAAATATTGATTCGATATTCGGTGTTTGCGAAGTAAACATCAAATTATCAAGTTATAATCAAATTTTTTCAATTTTAAAATTTCTAACTGTGTTTTATTTTTTGTTTGGATTTGTTGTTAGTTATAAATTCAAATCAAATTAAAGTTAAACATTGAAATATAAATTGATTGTTTTGTGATTATTGTGTGTGGATGCTCACAAATAAAAGAACTATAAGTCGCCAGATGCGTAGCCTCCCTAGGAGCTCGCTCAGCAGCATTAAACAGATGAGTCAAGGCATTAAAATGAGTGACATCCCAACAGTAAACAGGTATGCAGGTTTACCGCCTAACGTTAATTTATCAAAATATGCAAAAACATCGCAAACTAGTTCTCCGTATGGTGAAAGTTCTAGAAAACCTGTAGAAAAAATTCCTCCAATAATTACAAAATCTTCCTCAACGGAGATTCATAAAACTATGAAGGAACTAAATATTTCAAAATATAATATACAAATAATGTCAATTGGCATAAAAATACTTACATATAGCCTATCAGACTATAACAAAATTTTCACTAAATTAAAAGAACATAACAATGGTATGTTCTCATATACGCTTGAGGAAAATCGTTTTGTTAAATTTGTACTATGTGGGCTCCATGATATGGATACAAATGAAGTTAAGAAAAGCCTCGAGAATAGTGGCCTGAGTCCTGTTAATGTTTGGAAAACTATTCCTAAAAATATCGTCGAAACAGTGAAGACGCCCTTTATTTTGTTGCTTTCAAAAAGGGATCAATGTCTCTGAACCAATTAAAAAATATTAGATTTGTTAATAACACAGTGTGCAGATGGGAAATTTGTCGATCCACCAGCAAAGGTCCTCTCCAATGTTATAAATGTAAAATGTATGGTCATGGAGCGAACGCATGCTACATGAAGCCAAAATGTAATTTCTGTGGTGGAGATGAACATATTGATGATATGGAGTGTCCTTTACAAAACGATATTACTAAACATGTTTGCTGTAATTGTAGTGGAAATCATACATCTAACTCTATAATTTGTCCAGAAAGAGAAAAATACATTCAAATAAAAAATCATCTGAATCTAAAAAATAAGTTGAGTCGACCTTCAAATCAACCAACGTTTTCATTTCAACAACAGGATTTTCCTATTATTCCTTCAATACCTCATCAAAACAACAATAAAAATTTTAATAATAATAATAATAATAATAATTTTGTTAACAAAAAATGCAGTTCAGTACAGTGGTTCAAACAAATGCAATCAATCATGAAAATTCAATTAATATTAACTCAGATAGCACAAATGATTTGTTTGCACCACATGAGTTATTACAAATTCTCAAAGAACTTGTTTCAGGACTTCGGGGGTGCCATTCCAAAGAAGAACAATTGATGTTATGGCTAATATTGCTATTAAATATGTCTGTTATCCATAATTCTTTAAAAATTTGTGTGTGGAACGCGTACGGTATAAAAAATAAAAAATTTGAGGTAATTCAGTTTTTAGATAATTTTAATATTGATATATTACTTATTAGTGAAACGCATTTAAAGCCTTCTATTTCATTTTCGATTCCTAATTTTCGATTTTATCGTAATGATAGAGAAAATATTCGCAGGGGTGGTGTTGGTATTCTTATAAAAGATTGCATTAAACATTCGCTTCTTCCTGACCTAAAATTAAATTGTATGGAATCCCTGGGTATTAATATAATAAGTAGTGATAATAATCAACTTAAAATATTTTCTGTAAATTGTTCATATTCGAATTCTGAGCATCTCAGAAATGATTTTATAAAAATTTGTAGTGGTAATATTCCTTACCTAATTGGTGGTGATTTAAATTGTAAGCATCCTAACTGTTTTGTCCTAGAACTAACCGCGGTGGTCGAACTTTATATGATTATTCTATTAACTCTGATTGTGTTGTTATCGCTCCCCAAAATCCTACCCACTATAGTCCTGCTGGAGTCCCTAGTATTATTGACATATTTTTAACAAACAACCCTCAGTTGATATCCGAAGTTAACACCATTCAAGCACTCTGCTCCGATCATCTTCCAGTCCTCTGTTCAATAGTATTTAATAATCAAGTAGATCATTGCCATCGTAAATACTTTAACCATAAAAATGCTAATTGGAGCATTTATCAGAATCATATTTCATCTGAAATTGAAAATTTTCAATTTAAGTTCAATTCATACTATTTCAGATGTCAACGTTGCAGTCGATTTGTAACGATCGCAATAATCGCAAAACAATAATAAAACCAAATTCATCTTCGTTTTCAATTCAATAAAAATGCATTTCATTAGTTTCCGTTCATTTTTACATTAATAATAATTTTAAAATTTTCTAAAACTTAACTGCTAGTTAAATTTTGAATATACTATAAAAAGCAAACGAACGTACTAAATTTTTATTTCCAATGCTAATGAACAGACGTCGTTGTTAATCATTTGCCGAATTTCGAATATTACACGATTGATTAGAAGAGGTTAAAAGCAAAATCACATTTTTGCAATTTTTTAATTTGGAAAAAATTAATTTTCATTCCATTTTGGTGATTAAAAAGAAAATGTTCTATTGTTCTTGTTTTAAAACATTAAAAATAAACATAGCTTATAGTTAAATAGAATTAAATTTTGTGTCTGGAAACATAAAGAATATTTTCAAATAAATTTTTACAACAGTTTCATCTGTCAAGACAAGTAGAAGTTTTTTAATTAATTAATTTCTCGTGTTGTTATTTTTAATAAAAATTAAGTTATTTCTTATCAATATATTTGAGAAAGTTCAAGTGCGATTACTAATTAGAAAAATGAATACTGGAAAACAATATGCGAAAGGTTAATTATTGTATGAAGTAAAATAATTTTGATCCAATTTCTATGATCAAAACAAAAATGTTTGTTGCATCTAAAGAATAAATGATAATGATGTCTTGGAAGGATTTTTTTATGTCCGATTTGTAAAGAAGATTT
The DNA here is from genome assembly GCA_963693315.1 of Diogma glabrata. Taxonomy (NCBI): domain Eukaryota; kingdom Metazoa; phylum Arthropoda; class Insecta; order Diptera; family Cylindrotomidae; genus Diogma; species Diogma glabrata. The sequence goes on along the minus strand of OY856188.1, from coordinate 141,904,211 downwards.
AAAAACACCAGAACGCCTAACATCACACGTCGAGAATTTGCACTCAGAAGAACAAGATTTATTGAAACCATTGAAAGATATTTTTAGTATTGCAAGGAAAAAAATATATAAAATTATTGATGAAACAGTGGAATTAGCAAGAAATTTTGATGAACCAGATCACCAATCAACGGTTATATTTAAGGTATTTATTATAAATATGTATATTAATTTTAATTTAAATATTAAATATTGGAATGTCAAGATAAATTAAACAAAATAAGAGATTCCCAATCTCAAGGGTTTGTACCGGGGGGGATAAATAGATATCCGGCGTGCTAGGAAAATTTCCAGCATAACATATTAGTACCAAAGGTCCAAAGTTAATACGTGACGCCGAACAAAACGGGACCCTTCAGGTTTTTTTTGCTTTGTAGTATAACCGAAATTACGGTTAATTTGTGATATAATGTTGATTTATAGAACCAGTTCTGGCTGAGTTATTTATTATTTTTATTGCTGGGCGTTGGCAAGCCGGTTTTTTTGGTAATAATATTTTTGGAACATCATATATTATTGTTTTTGAAAATAAAAATTGGTTATATAAATTTTTTGGATAACCAGTATTGGTTTTTTTTGTGGTTATATAAATTTGTGGGAAACCAGTTATTGGTTTCGTTTTGATTAGGAAATTATATTTTTTTAATTTTGAAAAAAACCGTTTTGGGACAGCAATTTTTTTGGAGATTGTTTTTTGTGCTGTCATTTGCTTTTAGTAATACTAATTGTTTTTTTATTTGGAAAAAAGAAAACCGTTTTGGGGAAGCAGTTTTTTTTTTGAAATTTTTTTATGCTACCATGTACATATTGTACATATAATTGTTTATATATTGTACATATTTTTGGATGATGCAATTAATTTATATATGAAATTAATTGTATGTTTTTTTTTGATTATGGTTAGATTTAGTAAATGTTTAGCTAGCTTTTTTCAATGCACTCATACGCGATCCCCATGTTCGTCATTGGTTTAATGTGAGTTACAATTTCGAGGTATTGATTTATGTATTATTCACACTATGGAGTGGATGTCAATAGAACATGTCTCATTACAGTTCTATAAACTTTTGAACTTATACGGAAACGATGAAATATTTTTATTTGGCTAATATAATGTTCATTTTTGGCCAAAACGACTCCTATTGCAATACAATTCGTTTGGCGAAAGAATTTTTTGGTGGTTAAGTCATGTTTTTATGAGTTTTAGGATGTTATTAACGTAATAAAGGTTAACATTGACCAAACAGCTTTCAACGGTTTTGTATAAGTTTAAATCTTTCGTCACTGCTTTCAAAGTATTGTTGGTCTATGTTTATGGAAGTACAATTGAAAATAATTAATTCTCATCAACTTTATAGAGTGAGCGGATCCAAATCAATATCTCTACATTTGTCATCATATTGATCTGCTAATGTACGTGTACAGATCTCGTATGAGTCCATTTTAGTTACCATTTTTAAAATTATTTTTTATTGCGATTAATCTAAAAAATAAGATAAATATAGAAATAATTATTTTTAGCTAACATTTATTTTTGTTGTTTGTTTTGAATACAATAAGTAAAGCGGAAAAATTTGACCTAAACAAATATATTAGAGTTAATAACTTGGAAATTAGTAAGCTTGGTTTGAATTTAAAATAATCGTAATTTTTTTTATAATATAAATTACCAATTTATTATCTAGTCTGAAGATTAGATTTAATTAATTTCATGTAAAACTTTGTTGACACATATTATGTATTTCATGTTTCGATTTAGCACTTTTTAAGTGGGAAATTATTTAGATTATGGATAAGTTATATATTATTTAGGTTTATTGATTCACTTTTCCCCAGCGGTAGGCCTAACAAGCCATCCATGGGGCTTATCCCCTTAACATTGATGTCGTTCTTAGATCGCCTATGACCATCGGGGTTATGCGATCGAAGAACATTGGTTTCTTCTCTTCATTCGGCGAGGAAGTTCTCAGGGACGAGGAGTGGTGTTGCTGTGTTTGTACTTAGGTGCAAACCAGTAGTACCATTCTTTGCTCAGAGGCTTCTTCGGTGTAATGAAGAGAAGAACCAATTGTACTTTTGCTTTCAGGATCAGAGGCTTCACCTCAAACAAATTCAAAAACTTTTCCATTTTTCCACTTAGCTTTTACAATAGAACAATTTTTCATGGAGTTTGGATTTGAAGTCTGGTGCTCGGGAGCGTTCTTCAACTTTCGCATTAGGTTTAGTTGTAATTTATTTGTAGGTTAAACAAGCACAACTGGGTCAGTAGAAATGGACCTAGTGTCTAATCGTGACAGTTGTGATTGTTTTATTAGGTTGGGGAGAATCTGTTCTGTAGAATCTGGTCGTTGGGGGCTTTTCTAGTCGGTTCTCACATGCATGGTTGGAGTGGGCTCGCGAGCGCGATATTTCAAGTTTAAACAATATGGATATTGTAGCCATACTTACTTTTTATAGTTGTCTCCAGACGAATCTTGATTTTGGGAATCTCTTATGATATTAAATAAAAAATTAAAATAAATCAAACAAATTTTTCAAAAATTAAATAAATAAATTTTTTTATTAAATAAAGTAAATTTTCGTAATTAAATAATTTTAGGTAAATAAATAATTTTTTTTAGAATCTAAATAGTTTTAGGTAGCTAAATAAAATAAATTTTCTTAATTAAGCTTTACGTCAAGATATAAATAAATATTCTTTGTTTTTTAAAAAAAAAATAAATAAATCAAAGTTAGGACGGTGCATCCAATAAATAAACATTCTTCTAAATATTTTTATTTTTCAATTTTCTTTTAAAAATAAATAAATATTCTTAGGGGTGCTATCGTCAATAACTAATTTTAGGTATATATATATATTTCAGTATATCTGAAATTAAATAAATAAATTATATTTTTACACATACAATATTTTAGGAACTTTTGTAAAAGATTCAGTAAAGATTAGCGGCGACAGCGGATTTTTTGTTCTTGTACAAGTTTGTTTTTACAAAATTTTTTTTTTTTTTTTGGGCGTTCGTTGTTTTTTTTCGTTTTGCGTTTTTCATTGTTTTCATTTTTCCATCGTACTAACTACATTTGTTGTTGGGAATTGGTTTTAGTGTTGTTGTTAGCGAGTTCATAATTTTTCGGGTTTTACCATCAAAATGTCAAACCAACTAGACGTTGACCATCCGTTCTATGGTTTGGAACCCACCGAACTACAGATCGAATGTCTGGTTCGGGGTGTGAACTTCAGGGGGAACAATTGGGCAGAGGACTTTGCAATACCACAATTGGGTCCATCACTCCAAGCTGAACACATACACAATAGTCCAGCATTAGTACAACAGCAATTATCATTAAATTATCCATCAGTACCACAGCTACAACCACCACCATTATATCCACAAGCTCCACTTACAGCACCACCACCATACAACCAACCTCCTCAGGTATGGCGTGACGCGGCTCCAGCGTTAGCATCAGTGGAGTACCGAGGGGTTCATGGGAACAATTTGAGTCGTTATGACTCAAATTGGGTTCCAACCTTCACAGGAGATGGTCACTCTCCTGATGTTCATGAGTTTGTTCACAGAGTTGAGGCGGCTGCCAGGAGGGACCGTGTGAATTGGGACGACCTTAGGTCTATCGTTCCACGGTATCTCAAGGGGGCTGCCGACAGATACTATCTGAATTTAACTCATGAATATGAGGTGGCGACCTATCCAGTGTTAAGGGAGGGACTCCTACAAACCTTCGGTACGCTCACTGATGATAAGGCGATCTTGCGAGTTCTTCTGAACCGCAAACAAAAGTCAAAGGAGAGCGTGTACGAGTATCTGGTGGAGATTGGTTCGTTAAATCGTCGTTTAGCACGTCCATTTGCTGACCATGAAATGCTAGAAATTGCTCGGGAGGGACTGAGTGTGGAGCTCCAAAACGCTACTCTAGCTGCAACAATACATTCAATTGATGAACTTCGGACTTTATGTCAGAAGTTTGAACGGTTGTGGTCCACACCAGTTCCGACCAGAACATCAAATTTAAGAATTAGCAAGCTACAGCAGGTGGATGATTATGAGGTGGATGTGGAACTTGATCGAGATGGATATTTTGAAACGATGGATTCAAAACAGCCCGAACAACAGCACGAAGAAGACGACGAGAGATGTAGCAACGCAGGACGATCGATCACCACTCAGGAAACCAGAATAAAATCATCGAATACATTTAATTTCCCATCACTACATCGAACGTATTTTAGACGTCTTGAACGTAACATTAGATATTGGAGGATGAGGAAATTATTTCGTAAAGCTTGTATTTCATCTATCCTTTCAGAAACAAAGGATCCTCGGCCGCGATTGACAATTAAGATTTTGGACAAACATATTTCAGGACTATTGGATAGTGGAGCGTCAATCACAATACTTGGAAGAAATTCCTTAGAATTATTGGAAGCAGCAGGTACAACCTACCGTAAATACACTTCGTGTATTCGTACGGCGGATGGTACTGCAAATAAAATTTTGGGTTACATAGAAATTCCAATAACTGTGAATGGCTCCACTAAACCAATGCGGTTTCATATAGTCCCTGGATTACGAGAAGAGCTCTACCTGGGCATAGATTTCTGGGAGAAATTCGGTATTGTTCCTTCCTTTGTTAGTGAACTGACTCGCACAGAGCTACAAAATTTTAATACACATAACCTCACCACTGATCAGCAACATGAACTGGATATGATCAAGGATTCTTTCCCGTCATTTGAAGTGTCTGGGCTCGGAAAGACTTCTTTGGTTGAACATGTCATCGATGTTGGTGATAGTGCACCTGTTAAACAGAGACACTATCCCACATCGCCGGCTGTTCAACTAAAGGTCTATGCCGAACTTGACCGAATGCTTCAAATGGGCGTGATCGAAGAGTCTAACAGTTCTTGGTGCTCGCCAGTGGTTTTGGTACAAAAAGAATCTGGTAAAAACAGATTATGTATTGATAGCCGTCGTGTCAATTCACTAACTAAAAAGGACGCTTACCCACTTCCCTTGATTGATGGCTTACTAGGTCGTCTAAATAGCACAAAGTACATTTCAAGTATTGATCTCAAAGATGCTTTCTGGCAGATTCCTCTGGCAGAAGCATCTAGAGACAAGACAGCCTTCACAGTGCCTGGTCGTCCATTGTATCAATTCCGGGTTATGCCCTTCGGATTGTGCAATGCTCCCCAGACAATGTGTCGGCTAATGCACAAAGTGATACCACATCAATATCACGAAAATGTCTTTGTTTATTTAGATGATCTATTGGTGGTCTCTTCCACGTTCCAGGAACATATGGAATTGCTGTCCAAAGTCTCTTCATTGTTAAGAGCGGCTGGGTTAACAATAAACCTCAAGAAAAGTAAATTTGTTCTGAGAGAGGTGAAATACTTAGGATTTTTGGTTGGTGAAGATGGTCTTCGAACAGACCCTGACAAGGTAAGAGCTGTTGCTGAGTATCCAGCTCCGTCAACAGTGAAACAAATACGGAGATTATTGGGAATGGCTGGTTGGTACCAACGTTTCATACCAAATTATGCAAGCGTGGTATCACCGATTACGGATTTATTAAAGAAAAGTTCTGGGAAATTGAAATGGACATTAGAAGCTCAAGCTGCTTTCGAAAATTTAAAACGATTGCTGACTACAGCACCGGTATTAATTAACCCTGACTATAATAAAGAGTTCTTTATTAGATGCGATGCGAGTCTGACAGGGATAGGTAGTGTGTTGTATCAGGTTGATACTGACGGACAAGAGTGTCCGATAGCCTTCATGTCGAAGAAACTTAACAAAGCTCAGAGAAACTACTCAGTTTCTGAGCTTGAATGTCTTGCGGCAATTCTGAGTGTGAAGAAATTCAGGGGCTATGTTGAAGGTCACCGATTCACAATTGTGACTGATCACTCAAGTCTGAAGTGGCTTATGTCACAGAAAGACTTGAGTGGTCGTCTGGCTAGGTGGAGCCTAAAACTCCAACATATGGATTTTACCATTGTCCACCAAAAAGGTACCCAAAATATAGTCCCTGATGCTCTATCTCGTCTTTATGACGATACACACGAGGAATTGACGGAAGCATTATTACATCATGTTAACGACATTAAAATCGACAATGAAGGTTATCGGCACCAAGAATATACTGATATGATAGCTAAGGTTCGTTCATCACCCAAGGACTTTCCATCTGTTAAAGTCGTGGATGATAAGCTATACATACGTATTGAGCCAAGATCTGATGCAATACCCAACGATGTTCCTGTGTGGAAACTCTGGGTACCAAAACCGATGACTTCAAACATGATTCAGAAACATCACGATGATAGTACTGCTGCTCATGGGGGTGTTAAAAAGACTTTAGAATTACTTCGACGTCTTTATTATTGGCCGGGCATGGCGTCGCAGGTACACAACTATGTTGTGTCCTGCGACACATGTAAACAAACAAAAGCCACGAATCAGATATTGCGTCCTCCGATGCAATATCAATTCGAAACAGCACGTCCATGGCAGAGAGTCTATATAGATTTTTTGGGACCGTATCCTCGTTCTACACTTGGGAATACGGTGTTATTGATAGTTCTGGATCATGCTACGAAGTTTGTACTACTGAAACCACTTAGAAACGCAACTTCACCGAAGGTGAATGCTTTTCTAAGGAATGAAGTGTTTCTTACATATGGGGTACCAGAGTTTCTACACAGTGACAATGGCAAACAGTTCACTAGTAGGAACTTTCAAAGTCTTTTGTCAGATTTCGGCATTAAACACATTAGGACTGGTGTCTATAGTCCTCAAAGTAACGCGTCAGAGCGGGTCAATAGGTCAGTTCTAGCAGCAATTCGAGCGTTCATTAAAGATCAACATACCAAGTGGGACTCGCAAATTGGTGAAATCGCATATGCACTGCGGGCTGCGGTACATTCAGCTACCAAGTACTCACCGTACTATTTATTATTTGGTCAACATCCAATCTCGGATGGAAATACTTACCATTTGTTGAGATCACTACACAAGCTTGGTGAAGATGCTGGTGAAGAAATAGAACGCTCTGATCATTTGACTCTGCTCAGGAACCGGGTTCAACAAAATTTAAAAGCAGCTTTTAAGAAATCGCAACATCAGTATAACCTGCGATCTAAACTACGGACTTTTCAACCACAACAACGTGTGTTTGTACGGCAACATCATTTGAGTGACGCTACCAAAAAATTCTCGGCAAAATTGGCTCCAAAGTTCTTACCTGCAATGATTAAGACTAAGATTGGAAATGTACTCTACGAGTGCATAGATATGAGCGGTAAGAATCTTGGAGTCCATCACGCGAAAGACATCAGGGAATGATGTCTTTTCGTTAGGTAGGGTTGTTCCTCTGGCTGATTGTCGTCTCTGGGGTTCACATCTTCAGGTCATACTTACTGGTTGTATCGGGGTGTCCATGGTGCTGACGTTCGGATGGATGGTCGGTCTCAATACTCAGTGAAGTTCTTAAGGACTTCATGAGTGTTGGAACCGGTCATCGGTCTTGACGCCAGTGACGGTGGGTATCTCGATCCCAGATACAGTTTAATAGGTGGAAGTAGTTCGGTGGTTTTCTGTCATGGAAGGGATGACGACGTTTTTGTGATTTCAAGAGTAGAAATCTTGGTTTCTACCTTGAATTCATGGTGTAACGATCGCAATAATCGCAAAACAATAATAAAACCAAATTCATCTTCGTTTTCAATTCAATAAAAATGCATTTCATTAGTTTCCGTTCATTTTTACATTAATAATAATTTTAAAATTTTCTAAAACTTAACTGCTAGTTAAATTTTGAATATACTATAAAAAGCAAACGAACGTACTAAATTTTTATTTCCAATGCTAATGAACAGACGTCGTTGTTAATCATTTGCCGAATTTCGAATATTACACGATTGATTAGAAGAGGTTAAAAGCAAAATCACATTTTTGCAATTTTTTAATTTGGAAAAAATTAATTTTCATTCCATTTTGGTGATTAAAAAGAAAATGTTCTATTGTTCTTGTTTTAAAACATTAAAAATAAACATAGCTTATAGTTAAATAGAATTAAATTTTGTGTCTGGAAACATAAAGAATATTTTCAAATAAATTTTTACAACAGTTTCATCTGTCAAGACAAGTAGAAGTTTTTTAATTAATTAATTTCTCGTGTTGTTATTTTTAATAAAAATTAAGTTATTTCTTATCAATATATTTGAGAAAGTTCAAGTGCGATTACTAATTAGAAAAATGAATACTGGAAAACAATATGCGAAAGGTTAATTATTGTATGAAGTAAAATAATTTTGATCCAATTTCTATGATCAAAACAAAAATGTTTGTTGCATCTAAAGAATAAATGATAATGATGTCTTGGAAGGATTTTTTTATGTCCGATTTGTAAAGAAGATTTAAAAACACCAGAACGCCTAACATCACACGTCGAGAATTTGCACTCAGAAGAACAAGATTTATTGAAACCATTGAAAGATATTTTTAGTATTGCAAGGAAAAAAATATATAAAATTATTGATGAAACAGTGGAATTAGCAAGAAATTTTGATGAACCAGATCACCAATCAACGGTTATATTTAAGGTATTTATTATAAATATGTATATTAATTTTAATTTAAATATTAAATATTGGAATGTCAAGATAAATTAAACAAAATAAGAGATTCCCAATCTCAAGGGTTTGTACCGGGGGGGATAAATAGATATCCGGCGTGCTAGGAAAATTTCCAGCATAACATATTAGTACCAAAGGTCCAAAGTTAATAGATTTTTTGACAGCATCCATTTCTTCAGCTCGTGATCTATCCGTACCGCTTGTGCCTGTTCTTCCAACTGATAAATTGTTATTATCTGATCAAGTGTTAAGTTTTATCAGACACCGAAATTCGCTTAGAAGATCTTACCTCAGAAGTCGCCTTGCTCACATTAAAACCTCAATAAACTTGCTAAATAGAATTATTAAATGTCATATAAATATTCTTTATAATCAAAAATGGCAAACGAAGCTTGAATGCTTGGATAATGGTTCAAGAAACTTCTGGAAAACAACTAAACATTTTAAAAACCATCGCAAGTCCATTCCACCATTAGTTACTCCCAACACTGGAAATCGAATTTTCTTAAATACAGAAAAAGCACAAGTATTGGCTGATGTCTTCCTTGACGCTCATCAAATTCCAAACTCCAATATTGTAATTGAAGAACAAGTGAATGACTTTTGCACCAATTTCAATAATTTGGATAACAATGCTCCAATTTCTGAAATTCACCCTTCTGAAATTTCTGATATTTTGAAATTCCTTCCAAGGCTCAAAGCTCCAGGTGTAGATAATATTCCATTTATTTTACTTAAAAATCTTCCTGAAAGTGGAATCAATTTTCTTAAGATAATGTTCGAGTGCTGCTTGAAGCTAGGTTATTTCCCAATTCAATGGAAAAAAGCTAAAATTACTCCTGTTTTAAAGCCTGGCAAAGACACCACTCTTGCTACAAGCTACAGACCTATTAGTCTTCTTTGTACATTGGGAAAACTCTTTGAACAGATTATCAAAAGAAGAATGGAAGAGTTCATAACTGACAATCAAATAATTATAAACGAGCAATTTGGTTTTAGATCTGGGCACTCTACAATTCATCAAATCCATCGTGTAGTCAATCATATTAAATCTAATAGATCTTCGCTAAAATCTACTGGAATGATATTATTAGACCTTGAACGAGCCTTTGATAAAGTTTGGCAAGACGCAGTCTGCTATAAATTATTTATATATGTAATTCCAATATTTTTAATTAAAATCATAAAATCGTTCTTAACTGATAGAACATTTTTTGTCCAGATTTTTGATTCCATGTCCTCTATACTTAGCATTCCAGCTGGGGTTCCTCAAGGTGCCGTATTGAGTCCTTTGCTTTTTTGTTTATTCATCAATGATATTCCAAGAGATAGTGAATGTAAATTATCATTATTTGCTGATGACACTGCAATATTTGTGTCAGATGAGCTGGCGGTATCTATTATCAATAAGTTTCAATTGTACCTCACTAAAATTCTCGAATTTTTTAAAAACTGGAAACTTAGTATTAACATATCAAAATGTGAAGTTATTTATTTTACTAGGTGCAGAGCATCCCGTAAACTTCCACAACAACCCTTTCTGATTCAAAACTCTTCTTTGGAATGGAAACCTTCAACTAAATATTTAGGAATTTATTTGGATAAATCATTAACATTTAAGACACACGTCACTCAAATACAGCAAAAATGTAATGCACTGTTCAAAAGTCTATATCCTCTACTCAACGGAAATAGTAAACTGAATAGTCATAATAAGACACTAATTTACAAGTGTGTGATTCTTAATATCATACTTTATGGTGCGCCAACTTGGTGGGATATTGCTTTGTGTCATAAAAAGAAATTTCAAATTATTCAAAACAAATTTCTAAAAACTATATATAAACGCCCTAGACGTTATAGCACTTCAAGACTGCACAACGAATTAAATATAAAGCTTGTCAATGTAGTTGCTAGAGAAGCTAATGATAGATACATAAATAAATTAAATCATATTGAAAATGAATTGATAAACGCCATTAGCTTTACCACCGCTTAATTTTTGCAACGTAGCTTTTAAGTTTAGATTTAAGTAGGTTAGGTAAATATAAGTTTTTTATTAGTTACTAAGCAGACTGAATTGCATTTGAAAATATAAACATTCTTTTTCACTTATTTTTCGCAATACTCATACTAATTAATTTCATCTGTTGTAAAGCTTACTATTAAAAGCTGATCTCAGTAAACTATTAAATGTATACAACTGTATTATAAAATTTAAAGTCAATAAAGGATTATTATTATTATTATTATTATAATAAATATTAATGAACACAAAAAATATTCTTTAATTTAAAAAAGTCCAAGCGGCACGTATATCCGCTAGAAATAGGTAGATTTCGAGATCAGACAGTTTTGTGTGCCAGTAGAATCTGATGTATCAGATTAGTTTAAACAAAACAAACTAATTTCAAACAGATATCGAACAAATTTTAAAAAGAAAATTAGCTACCTACAAGCAAAATTATATCTATCCAATTTTGCAACAAACAAATATCAAATCTACCACAGAACATGTGTGTGACAATTTATGACACAAACCTACTCTATATCATATGTCGTGCAATTACTGCAAAATATCAAAATAGTTTATTTCTAAGAAAAAAAATTAATTTCTTCTATTCAAACCTTTTTATTTTTTTTTCATTGACTGTTATAAGGTTTTTGGAAATTGTAGTTATGGATTGTTGCAAACTTTTTTGTTGAAGCCAACAAGTCGAAAACCTCTAACTGCAGAGGTTTATATTTATAAAAAACGGATTAAAATGTTTTCGCAGATTCTAAATTTATGAAGTTTTTAAAAATATTAGTATCCAAACGGCCGTTATAACGGATTAAAAAAACAAATTTTTTTCTAGTATAAAGCCTCTAGTTATTTAACCATGTGTCAGATTTTTCTGATTTACGAACTTGTCCAAGATATTAATAAAACACACATGTTTACTGAAGGTTTTTTGATCTGGCTCCACAAATGCGACCGTGAGAGTGCCGGTTGATTCAAACGCATTTTGTGTTTTACAAGCTTTTTTGTTGGAGCCGCTCACTCAGAAACCTCCAACTGCAGAGGTCCTTTTTTTTAAAGAAACTGATTAAAAAGGTTTCAAAGATTCTAAAGTTATGAAGTTTTTAAAAATATTAGAATCTAAACGGCCGTTATAACGGATCTAAAAAACAGAGTTTTTTTCTAGTATAAAGCCTCTAGTTTCTTAACCGGTGCCGAGTGCCGGTCGTTTTCGTTATATCTCATATAATGAAAATAATCTCATATAATCTCTCAACTTCTATTCCTAGTAGTATGTATGTACAGTTGATCGATTTTCTTTGAAGATTTTTTAACGCTAATCTTAAAGTTTGGAGGAAGAAAATTATTTTATCTTATTATACTCTTATTGATACTCTGGTGTAACGTGTCAAGTTTGCAGGCTTAGGTAAAATCGATTTGATTTAGATAGAAGCCCGTTTATCCATAATGTAAAATACCGCCAAATCAGCGACATCCCTGGAATCAAGCTCATTAGTAAGATTTGAATTGCTGATCAATTTAACAGCCCTCTGTTGTATAGATTCAATCAAGACCTGTATGGTACACTCCATATGTGACAACAATAATCCATGTAGGGCGATCGTCTTTCGGCGAAAACCGCATTGTCTTTAAGTATTTTTGATCAGTTAACAAAGAACCTCATATTTTTAAAATTAATGTTTTTTTCAAATATTTTAGCTACAATCGATTGGTTTGATACGGGTTTGTAATTTGTTGTATCCGTTTTCGTACCTTTTATGGAACTGGCTGTGCCTACACTAGCCATTTCCCAAAAAAACTAATATTTCAAATTATATATATGTCGTTGGAACAGCATGTTTGATTGAGCTTGTGAAACGTACGTTATCGCTTAAACATCTGAAAAGCATATGATCGAATCTGGCATGCCAACTTCATGTAGACGTAAAGCATATTCAAAAATGCCTCACCGATCAAAACATTTCGGTATCCATCGATAGTTTTTCTTCTGAATCTAAATTAATTATTACTGGTATTCTCCAAGGCTCAGTTTTATTCCCCACTCTATTTTTAATTTATATCAACGGCCTGTTGAAAATTATCAGTAACACGACAAATAGTTTTGCGGATGATACACAGTACATTGCACAGGTCATTTGTTCCCTTATCTTCAAAAGTAAAATGAATGAAAAAATAAATCTCGCCCGGAGAAACGTTGTTATCAATGTAAACGAGGACCTTGAAGGAGAAAAGGACCGAGGACCGAGAAAAAGTCGCCGATTGGGGTAAAAAAATTTATTCAATTCTAATTCCACCAAAATGCAGCTATTGATTGTTTTCAGATCATAGACCGAGTTCCCCAATGATACTTCCATTAGTATCTATGACGAACAAATAGCATCCTAAATAGATGTGAAAAATATTTGACTCCGTATAATTTACTCCACATTTATAAGTTCTACATTCGTCCATGTATGGAATGAAAGTTTTTTTTCAGTGTAAAGAAGTTTTTCTGAGAGAAAATGAAAAAGGCTTTCACATTGCTAAATTCCAGTGAATTACAATAATTACTTTGATCTTAATCACTCACCAAATCTCTCAAAATTTTATTTTTTACGCCAAAAAGTGTAAAAGTTTTGTTTATTTAACATTATGCCCGCCGCATATTGCCGCTATCTCATATGAAAGGGAATTCAGGAAAACTCGTTATGAAAATATTCAATTGTCATTTTTATTGCAACTTATTTATTTTAATATGGAAAAAAATTTCAAAATCTCGTTTTAATTCTATTTATTTATTCAAATGTTTATACTCTATATGTTTTGTTTTTCCGTCTAGTGCGTACACGAATAAATCAAAAGGTTTTCCTAACGCGTCAGCCACATACAGTTGTCAATGTGAGAAGCACGGGCTCTCCAAATCTAGTCCACATACTTGCAGTAACTGTCCTTGTGCTTTGTTGATCGTCATTGCAAATTCGAGTTGCACTGGAAACTAAACGTTTGAATTCAAATGCCATATCTGTTGGGATAATAGCCCGTCATTGGAACAGCATGCTTGATTGAGGTGGTGAAACGTACGTTATTGCATTAGACATCTGAAAAGCATTTGATCAAATCTGGCATGCCAACTTCATGTAGACGTAAATCATATTCAAAATTGTCTCACCGATCAAAACATTTCGGTATCCATCGATAGTTTTTCTTCTGAGTCTAAACTAATTATTACTGGTGTTCTCCAAGGCACAGTTTTATACCCCATTTTTTTTTAATTTATATCAATGACCTGTTGAAAATTACCAGTAACACGACAAATAGTTTTGCAGATGACATACAGTACATTGCACAGGTCATTCGTTCCCCTATCTTCAAAGGTAAAATGAATGAAAAAATAAATCTCGCCCGGAGAAACGTTGTTATCGATGTAAACGAGGACCTTGAAGGAGAAAAGGACCGAGGACCGAGAATAAAGTCGCCGATAGGGGTAAAAAAATTTATTCAATTCTAATTCCACCAAAAAAACAGCTATTGATTGTTTTCAGATCATAGACCGAGTTCCCCAATGATACTTCCATTAGTATCTATGACGAACAAATAGCATCCTAAATAGATGGTAAAAATATTTCATTCCGTATAATTTACTCCACATTTATAAGTTCTACATTCGTCCATGTATGGAATATTGTTGTCAAGTCTTGTGTGGTGCATCTATTTCGATCTAGGCTCTAGGCTAAATTTAACATCAAATCTTGATTTCCTACAACATTGTCGCACTGTTGCTGATCTCTGATTTAATTTTTGTTTTTTTTATCAAATAACTGTGCATACATGCACAAAAAATTTAATTTGGCTTTATATAGACTCTTAATAGTTTTTTTGTACAAATCATTTTATTTTACCTATTTTTTACAGGAATAAAGGGTATGGAACCAATCCCCTTTTTTTCTATGTGCTGCATGTCTTTTTATGCACGGTTTTTTTTTACACGTCTTTTCCTGGAACGTATCTACCGTGTAAAAACAGAATTGGGTGTATATATATATAAATTTTTTTTTTTTTTAATTTTTTCGTCTCCGCTTATCATTAATAGTCGTTTGGCACAAAAATTTTTCCGAAATTCCGAGATGAAGCCCATTGCAATAGGTAGATTTTTATATGAAATCTACCTAAAAAAAATCGCAATAGTTTTACAATTTTCAATCAAATGAAAATGTTACGCACGTCTATGGGCAGAAATAACGGTTTCTCAGAAAAAAAGAAAGAGAAATTACCAAACAAAAAAATATAAGTGAATGCACGTTAAATGTTAGTGACCGGTTGCTTATGTCTAACTTAATTTTTTTTAAAAGAGAAAAAGAAACATTTGCCGTAATATTAACACAATATTACCATAAAAAGGAAAATGTTTTTATCAGGGAAAATGTTTCAGATGTTAGAATTTATTTGATAGGCAGCCGTTTCGTTACAATGTAACTCTTTATATTTTTTTAAAATATGATTATGTTGTCAATTGTCATGAAAATGTTTAACTGGAGTTGTCCCATCACCGTGAAATTGTTTGCCAGTATTTTTCCTTTGTTTGACTAATAAACTGTTAACTTCCAGATAAGGTTGTCATTACTTTAATTTATTTTTTCAGTGTGTTTGTCATATCAAGTTACCATACCGCCTGACTGTGTGATTTTTTTCAAATTTTTCTGTTCATCAAATACGTAGCTAAGAGGCGCTTCTCCGTTGCATGGTTACATACCAGAACTGCACTTTTTGAAAATAATGCTTTGAAATATTGTAAAAGATATTGGATTGTTAGTTAAAGCAATTTAACTAATTTTCATTCTTTTCCATTTCCATCCCCTCAAAACATATAAACATAATTATGTGGCACTTCCTTTTATTCTCCAGTAAACCAAACTTCCTATCTCAGTGAATTTTTCACAATTTCTTGTTCAATTTGTTTGGAGCCCTGATTCAACCTCATGCAATCTCGTTCTCATACATTCATTACCTGGTCCGGCTGCCTGATAAAGTCCCTATCAGTTATCGGAAAACCGAATCCGTGGCGAATCTGCACCCTAATATAATGCTATTTGGGTGAGTAAATCATTTATGTACTACAACAATCACAAGTTAATGTAAGGGCAGAATATTAACAAATACTAGTATTGATTGTGATTGTGAATTCTCATCCAGATTGACCCTAAACTTTTAATTGATATTGATTAAAATTCTAGGCCAGCTAAATCTAACAGTTTATTCTAAACTCAATTTTTGAAGTTAAACACCATCAAAACTATAAGTGTATCTGCAGCAATTATTAATTTAATCACAGTTAAACTTATTCGATGAACATAAAATTCTACTCAATAGTCACCCTTATTTAAATCAAACATTCAACAAGTATTCGCATGGACCCGAACATTTGTATGCATGCACAATATATCGCACATGTTGCTCTTTTTCATACGCTTGATTATTTATTTATATAAAACAGATTTAAACAAAAAATAAACACTAAAAGACATGTGCAAAACACATAAAAAATTAACACAACTAACACCTTTATAAACAACAATCAAAAATCAAGATATAACAGTAAATCTACGATAAAACACCATAATTGTACTGACACAGCCGCCCACCAAATCAAATATATTTTTTTGGTTTTTCAAAATACATCAATATATAAGCAACTGGTTGTTCTAGATTCTAGAAGAACTTAGATCCAAACAAAAAACCCTTTGATATGTTTAAGCAAATTGAATTATATAAATTTAGTTTCGCACATGTCACCTTTTTTTTACTCTTTTTCTAAAAACTAAACAATAATTGCTATTCATACGATAGGTGTAGTTTTAAAAAAAAGAGCATCTATTTTAAATAAACACCCGTAGTTTTTTATGTATTACCGTTAGATAGTGTTTCATATTATCATTGAAATTTGACAAAAATTGTCATCCAGGTGGAAAGAAAATGATAACAATACACTTTGTAATTGAATAAAAAACACATAGTGTCAATATAAAATTTTAAGCATCTGTGATTTATTGTTTCATGGTTTAATTTTCGTTTGAAATGCGCTGAATATTATTTTTAGAGTTCAAAGATTTAAGTAATGATAATTAAGCTCCAGGCATGCAAAATAGTGAACTCAATTTACATTTATTCATGAAAATGTTGAAAATCTATTGATACAGTCAATAGAGGTTCACATCACTCAAGATACTCAAAGTACAGTAATCCCTCCGACTGCGCGGGTTTTAACTGCGCGATTTCCACTGCGCGAGATGAGTTTTCAATACTAATTTTCGCACTGCGCGATTAAAATTTCACACTGCGCGACGTTTGAAATTTTTTTTTAGAATATGTAGGTGAATTTCGTAAAATTAAAATGAAAAAAAAAATTAAATTTCCCACATGGGTCATTCTTTTACAAATCGAACAGATTTGAACAAAATCTGACCGACGGATTTGTGATTTGGCTTAAACATTTTTTACTGGCATGATATCAAAAAAAATATACGTGTTCGAGGATTTTTTTTTTTTGGAAAATAGAGGCGATCTAAATTTCGTGATTTTTGGTTTGACGACTTATTTTTCACTTCGGTTCTATTAATGATAGAAGCTTTTATTTTATTTTATTTGAAAGTTAAGAGATGGAATTTTAATTAAAAAATATGTTATGAACAAAATAAAAATTATTAGCGAATTCCTATTGTTATAAACAAATAAAATGTTAAAATCGATTTTTAGTGATTGCCCTACGTATTCTACGTTCAATTTTCAAGAGAAACGTATTTTTAACTAAGGGAGAAATAAGTTTTATTGCTAGAAATATATTAGTTTATCCAGCGCGGGACAACAAAAATTTATGGAATTTTTATCTTTCCGCGCTCGATAAACTGATTTATTTCTAATGCTACTCGTACACGATAGTGCAAAATTGCAAGTGTCAGAGAGAAAGTGTCTGACTTATTGCTAAACTGTTTACACATAGGAATTTGTTAAAAATTTTTGTAGATAACAATTTTTTTTAAAGTTCATCTTTTAGCTTTAACAGAAAAAAATGTCTACCATTACCAGAACCGAAGTTATGAATCTTTGAAAATAAGTCTTCAAGCCAAAAATCACGAAATCCTCGAAATTTAGAACCGCTCCATTTTCCAACCCAAAAAAATTCTCGAGCACGTATATCTTTCTTTTCTTGGGAAATGGGAATTTGGAAATTTTTCATAAAAGCCCTAAAATTTCAGCCAAATCAAAAATGTGTCGGTCAGAAAGATGTTCGGTTTGTAAAAGAATGACCCATATATGTGGCAATTTGCATTACATATTCAGTTTATTTTTAACTGTGTGGCTGGAACGTTCAATATAGATCAAATTCAATTTCAAGCCAGTGAAGGTAGAATATTCTAAGCAAATTCAGATTATTGATATAATTTTTGTAAATTTAAGTTATTTTTTGAAATGTTATTTATGTTAATTTATCTGTTAACTTATGAAGTGTTTTCTTTTTTAAGAGTTGTTGAAGTAATACATGTTTTTCAGGCTGTATATATTCATTTTTGTTTAATTATAACTTTAAATTAATTTTTTTTTTCAATTTTTTTCAAAATTTGGAACCTAACCCCCCATTTTCATACAAAATAGGGTTCACATTGCGCGGTTTTGTATTGCGCGCTGTTTTTCTGGAACGGAACTACCGCGCAGTCGGAGGGATTACTGTATGTGACATATATTACAGATGTTTTTTCGAGTATTTTTCTAACAATTTCCTATACATTTTCAAACATATCCTCTTTCAAATCATGTTAAAAAACACATATGATATCAAAACTATTTCTAAACAATCACAACAACAACGATAATAATAAAAAAACTTAAATCATTTCCTTAAGAATCATCTAAATCTCTAAACAGAAGGCCTAATTTTTTATTTCCTTTTTCTTAACATACAAATAAAAAAAAAATTTATAAGAAAACAAAATATGTTTTTGATTATACGGAAAAAAATCCTAGAGCATAGCACGTGCCATTTGCAGGATGAAGGATCGCATACATGTTCATAAAGGAGAATAAAAACTATATAAATCTTTTGTTTCTGCCTAAAAAATTGGTGCACCTGGTGTTTTAAGGATTTAGGTTCTTTTTTGATATTACAACATTTGCATCTATTTAAGAATAGTTAATGATTGTAGATTAATTTTTTATTATTTTTTGCAGGCTGCAAAGAATTCTTGGATAATGAATAGAAGAAACATTTGTGTGGAATTTTTTTTTCGTTCTCTAATTTGTTGACTAGGTGGTTTTCACATTTGTTTTTGAGAAATTAAAGATGTTAAAGATGTTTCTATTGGTGAAACCTAAGTTTTTAAGACATGGATGCTGTATTTCTGATATTCGATAACGAATAGTTTAGTAAAACTCAAAAGCAGCATGATTTAACTCATATTATGAACCATCGGTGAAATTATTTAACTGGATAATTTTAATTTAATTATTTGATTAATTATTTATTATTTATTTAATTAATATAATTTCTTTAATTAATTTTTATTTATTTTGTGTTACTGGATCTTTGCATTTTGGAACAATAAATTAGTATTAATACTTGCAACAATATTGTTTACAAATTATACTGTTATTTCAAAGTTTGTAGACACTCCGGTAGCCGATTTTGCAGTTGTTCTATAGAGCAAAAAAGTGCTATCTAATGCTTGCCAAGCTAATTATAAAATATGTTTTAATGAATTTGTAACATAATAACTACTTATATATAAGGCGTAAAGTCGATCTTTATTCTTTAGAGTGAAATTGTTGATCACGGCTTTAGCCGAAGGCAAAATACACTCGAAAGCTGAAAAGATACTTTAGGCCCGCATTACATTCAAAGTTTTTTGTACGAGTAAGGCTCTTTATTATTTGCATAGAAAAATACATATGCTTACATAAAATAATAAAATATTTTTTTAAAAAATCCAAGAAGTTTTTGTTGGTTATTTTTTTCCTAAATTTCTATTGCAACCAATTTATTTATTATACCGCGACTTCATAAAACAGGGCTGTACAAAAAAGAAGAATTATTTCACTTGTAAATTACTGCCAGGCGAATTCCGGTGCGGAACTGACTTAAACTAATGGACTAATAGCTCTTAAGGACTTAAAGGGCGGAAATCTCAGGTCTTTTAGATATCAAGATTTTGGTATATGTTAAGGATTTTGATACAGTTTTTGACAAACAGCATTAATGAAGTTTGTTTTTAGTTTTTAGGCAGCGATGTATATTAAACATAAAACTCTTTGTAAAAGTACAAGGTTCTTACCTCTGTTTAGAAATTTATTACAAAACTTACACGAAACATCAACACGTTCCTGGAAAACTATAATAAATCATAAATTCGCAATATTTAGTAAAAAGATGATCTCAGCAAACTACTCACCAACCTCTCCAATTTAGCTTTCAGCAATTTCAACTTTTCAAAAACAAACAACCCATTATCTACCAATACCTAAAATTTTCTATTGCTTGAGCGTAAATGCTTCTTTCTGGATCAACAAACCGCTCACAATACTTTTCCGTTTAGCGTAAATTTTATTCTGGTCATTGATTACAACTTGTATAAAATATACAACATTTAATCTGCAACTACCAGATATTTTCCAACTGTTCCTATTATTTAAAAGTGGTGGAAAGCGGATTCACAAAAAAAAAATATTGCGACGCTGATACATAGGCTGACTTCACCACAGCTCTGGAAACATAGTGTTCTGGATATATAATGAGCTAATATCCATAAAATATTTTAATTAAAATCTAACCAATATTACGGACTTCATAGTTCTAATAATAAAAATATTAAAGCAGGCAGTAGTATCCCAACAAACATAAATTCTGAAAAAGTAAAAAAAAATTTATCGGAATTGACAAAGCGGAAGTTAGGATGCAGAACTGTTTTAAACCGTACTAAATGTGTATGTACCAAATTTCATCCAACTCGATTATCAGGTACAGAAATTATTGAGCTTCCAAAATAACAGGTGCTGGGGGTCCTCCACCACTTTGTTCACTATCGCTAAAAAAACTAATCAGTTCCTTGCCATACATATTTGCATCTTTTTGCGAAGTGTAATCAAAATTACTTAACGAAGGAATGTTGTATGCTTCCAACAAACATTGAAACAATAAACAGGTGTTCGGGAGGACCCCACCCCTTATCCCAATATTGTCCAAAAACTAGTCAATTCTTTGTCAATAAAGTAAAGACTTTTTTCAAAGTGCCATCTTTTTTCAAAGTGCCATTAAAATTGATTAATGAATGAAATCTGTATGCTCCCAACAAACTTTAAAAACCAAGTGTGAAAAGTCAGCAGTTGTATGGTAGATCCCCCGCCACTTTGATCAATGTGTCCCAAAAGATGATAATCATCTTCTTACACTAATTGAAACCTTTCCATAAGTTTTATCATAATCACTTCATTATTGTAGGCTGTAGTGTGCATAAAGATACAGAAAAACTGCCAACAATTAAAAAAAAAATTTTTTACCGGAAGTAAAAAACCAAAAGTTGGGATGCAGATTTTTTGTAAATCATACTAAATGCTTATGTACAAAGTTTCATCCAATTCGATTATCAGGTACAGATGTTATTGAGCTTTAAAAAAAACAGGTGTATGGGACGCCCCCCACCACTTTGTTCACTATCGCTCAAAAACTAATCAGTTCTTTGCCATACATGTTTGCATTTTTTTCCAAAGTGTCATCAAAATTGGTTCACGAACGAATGCTGTGTGCTCCCAACAAACATTGAAAAACTGATGACACAGTAAACAGGTGCTCGGGAGACCCCGTACCACTTATCCCAATACTGTCCAAAAACTAATCAGTTCTTTGTTACTTAAGTCTCCATCTTTTTCCAAAGTGTCATTAAAATGAATTAATGAACGAAGTCTGTATGCTCCCAACAAACTTTAAAAACAAAGTGTGAAAAGTCAGCATTTGTATGGTAGACCCCCACCACTTTAATCAATGTGTCCTAAAAAATGATAATTATCTTTTCACACTAATTGAAACCCTATTCCATAAGTTTCATCATAATCACTTCATTATTGTAGGCTGTAGTGTGCATAAAGACACTGAAAGAACTTCAAAAAAGTACAAAAAAAATTTTTTTACCGGAAGTAAAAAACTGGAAGTTGGGATGCAGAACTACTTTAAACCGTACTACATACTCATGTACCAAGTTTCATCCAATTCGCTTATCAGGTAAAGATCTTTAAAAAAACAGGTGCTCCAGGGACCCCCCACCACTTTGTTCACTATCGCTCAAAAACTAATCAGTTCTTTGCCATACATGTTTGCATCTTTGTCCAAAGTTTCATCAAAATTCGTTCACGAACGAATGCTGTGTGCTCCCAACAAACATTGAAAAAAGTGTGACACATTAAACAGGTGTTCGGGAGGACCCCCACCACTTATTCCAATATTGTCCAAAAACTAATCAGTTCTTTGTTACTTAAGTCTCCATCTTTTTCCAAAGTGTCATTAAAATGAATTAATGAACGAAGTCTGTATGCTCCCAACAAACTTTAAAAACAAAGTGTGAAAAGTCAGCATTTGTATGGTAGACCCCCACCACTTTAATCAATGTGTCCTAAAAAATGATAATTATCTTTTCACACTAATTGAAACCCTATTCCATAAGTTTCATCATAATCACTTCATTATTGTAGGCTGTAGTGTGCATAAAGACACTGAAAGAACTTCAAAAAAGTACAAAAAAAATTTTTTTACCGGAAGTGAAAAACCGGAAGTTGGGATGCAGAACTATTTTAAACCGTACTACATGCTCATGTACCAAGTTTCATCCAATTCGCTTATCAGGTACAGAAGTTATATAGCTTTCAAAAAAACAGGTGCTCCAGGGACCCCCCACCACTTTGTTCACTATCGCTCAAAAACTAATCAGTTCTTTGCCATACATGTTTGCATTTTTTTCCAAAGTGTCATCAAAATTCGTTCACGAACGAATGCTGTGTGCTCCCAACAAACATTGAAAAAAGTGTGACACATTAAACAGGTGTTCGGGAGGAACCCCACCACTTATTCCAATATTATCCAAAAACTAATCAGTTCTTTGTTACTTAAGTTTCCATCTTTTTCCAAAGTGTCATTAAAATAAACTAATGAATGAAGTCTGTATGCTCCCAACAAACTTAAAAAACAAAGTGTGAAAAGTCAGCATTTGTATGGTAGACCCCCCACCACTTTGATCAATGTGTCCCAAAACATGGTAATTATCTTTTCACACTAATTGGTGTTCGGGAAGACCCCCACCACTTATTCCAATATTGTCCAAAAACTAATCAGTTCTTTGTTACTTAAGTCTCCATCTTTTTCCAAAGTGTCATTAAAATGAATTAATGAACGAAGTCTGTATGCTCCCAACAAACTTTAAAAACAAAGTGTGAAAAGTCAGCATTTGTATGGTAGACCCCCACCACTTTAATCAATGTGTCCTAAAAAATGATAATTATCTTTTCACACTAATTGAAACCCTATTCCATAAGTTTCATCATAATCACTTCATTATTGTAGGCTGTAGTGTGCATAAAAACACTGAAGAAACTTTAAAAAAGTACAAAAAAAATTTTTTTACCGGAGGTGAAAAACCGGAAGTTGGGATGCAGAACTATTTTAAACCGTACTACATACTCATGTACCAAGTTTCATCCAATTCGCTCATCAGGTACAGAAGTTATAGAGCTTTCAAAAAAACAGGTGCTCCAGGGACCCCTCACCACTTTGTTCACTATCGCTCAAAAACTAATCAGTTTTTTGTCATACATGTTTGCGTCTTTTTCCAAAGTGTCTTCAAAATTCATTCACGAATGAATGTTTTATGCTCCCAACAAACATAAAAACTTTGTGGAAAAACCACCTGTTGTATGGTGGACCCCCAACCCTTTATCCAATGGGCTCCAAAAGCTGATAAAATCTTTATCATGTTATTTAAAAGCTTTTCGCAACGTTTCATGAAAATCGATCGGTAATTGTAGGCTACAGTAGGGATAAACACCTGAAAAAAAACTTTTTAACCGGAAGTGACTAACCGGAAGTTGGTATGCAGAAATATTGGAAACAGTACTAAAACCTTATATACTAAGATTCAATAAGATCATAGTCCGGGATCAGAAGTAATTCAAGATTTAAACTTAGTGGTGTTCGGGAGACCCCCCGCCATTTTGTCCAAATTTGAAATGAATCCAGATCTTCCATTTTCAAGTGAACCTGTATCATTTGCCAAAGTTTCATCAAGATCCTATGCAGAAAACTCAACCGCTAACTACACACACTAAACTCACAATGTAAACGAAATAATTGTCAAAATAGCACTCGTATGCCAATAGCAGGGACTAAAGTACGCGTGGTTGTCACACCCATAGATCAACAAGTTTAAATTTTACAAATCTTTCTGCGGAAATCTAAGCAAATTCATTGGTATTAATGCGCATTGTTGCCGTTTGCAAATCCCTATTGGCTAAGTGCCACCATTTTTAATTATTTTATTTATCATGATTGCCATCCATGTTTAATCATACATAAGCTATGCTTCTTTGTATAGAATTTATGCGATTTCCGTCTCGTAATTGTGAGCTTTAAATCGATATAATCGATTTTATCAAGTATCAAGTTACAAGTATTAAGTCTTCACTTAATTTTAGAAACATGTATTACATACAATTCCAAACCGAAAACATATTTAGTGAAGATGATAAAATTCCAATACATATAATTTTGATATACAAATGTAATTGTTTCAGCCTTCAGGTTATACTATCTTTCTTACGTTATTTTTAATTTCATAAAAAAATTATGTTCGAAAAAAACATTGATCAAAGCAAACTGCCGTTTAAAACGATAGTTAAATAAAAAGCAAAAATAAAGCGTACACAACAACTTCATAAATTTTCACGATGATTAATGTATTAATGCATAAAGGATAAACAGCCATACATACTTTCAATTTTATATATATTTAATATTTATTTAGCATGATGACTCGAATGCAAATGCAAGTAGCAATATAAGTTTAAAAAACTGCGTTATAGATCAATTTTTTAAAATTCGTATAAAGAAATTTAATTATTTATATGAATTCATAAATAAAAAAAATAATTTTAATGGTATTTAATAAAAATTAAAAAAAAACAATAAAAAATATGTAACATACCAGGAGTTGAACTCAGTACCTACAGATCAACAGTCGAGCATGATATCCACAACGCATTTTGAAACGTTAAAAACTGATATCTATGGATTTTAATTTAAACCTTAATAAAGTCTTTCATTTTAGAGCGTCACGGATCAGCCTAACTTACTATCTATTTAAAAATCTGTGTGTGGTGCGCCTAAAGAAGTTTTCACTTCAAAAATGGAACTCATATTTTAATTCAATCTTGTTGTACTTGGGCTTCCTTTAAAAAATTATACATATTGTAATAAACTTCGTCCAGAATGGGTTAATTTTATTTACTCATTCATGAATCAAAAGTTAACTCCTTTTTCAATCTTTTACTTGTATTGCAAATTGTATTGCATAAATTAATGTAAATTAAATTTGTTATACAAATGTTTACATTAATTAAAAGGAGTTACCTAATACATTTTGCATAAATTAAATTTGAGTTCGCTAATACAAATGCAAGTATGAATGAAAACAGGTGTGGCCTATTTCAGATGTACGGACTACGTAGTATTGATTTCTAGTGGATTATAGAAGTTTCGATTTATTTATTTTTCGATATAAATAAGCAAACAAAAATATCAGACAGTCAGTTTTAATTTTGCAATTAAAAGTGTTTTACAAATATTCGAAAGTATAAGGAATAATCGGTGGTACTTGAGCCTGGGTACTAATAGCGAAAGAATCTGAACTTAGTGGAATAGTAAATACAGATTTTACGATTCCGAATATTATTGATTCAAATTGTGGAAAAGCGGTGAAGTTTATCGTACATAAATTGGAGACCCTGGAATTTATTGTAAGGAAAAACGGAAGCTGCTGTAATTTGTTGACAAATAAAGTTTGAGATTCTGTTAACTAAAGATCTGTCTTTTACTGTCGTGTTTGTTCAATAATCTAAAAGAACCAACGAAGAGTCGTTACAGTGGTGTCAGAAGTGGGATTATTGAAACAATGGTCAAAACAGTAAATATTAGTGATCTCAGCCAGACCCAGCTAAAGGACGAGTTGAGGAAAAGGGATGCTCCAATCCACGGAACGAAGGCAGAACTTGCATTCCGGCTGCGTAAAATTTTAGAAGAAGCAGGTGAAAGCACAGAGGTCATAGAAATAGAGCTGGAGGATGCTCCGGTTCAGAATGCCCCCGCAATTGATCCGATAATGGTGTTGATGAAAGAAATGATGGCACAGCAACAACAACAAAAAGTAAAGCAACAACAACAACTTGCTGATATGATGGCCCGACAAGAAAAACTGGCAGCAGAACAAAAAGTAGAGCAACAACAACAATTTGCTGATATGATGACCAAACAAGGAAACAACCAACAACAACAACTTGCTGATCTGATGGCCCGACAAGAGAAACAGGCAGCAGAACAAAAAGTAGAGCAACGACAACAATTTGCTGATATGATGGCGAAGCATGAAAGTCTACGTGAAGTAATCGAGTCACGTATATCCTGTGCAGAGGTGAAAATCAACAACATGGAAAGGGAGCTGCGGACAGTTACCGAAGAACAAGAGAAATTACGCAAACTTTCGAGTGAATTACGCCAAGAAATAGCACAAGGGAAGTCAGGTAACATGATCAATCCATCAACTACTTCAGCTCCAGCTAGAGTAAAAACACCCGCATTTGATGGATCTACATCGTATCAGATATTTAAGATGCAATTTGAGATTGCAACAACTGGGGTTGATCACCAGCAAAAAGCAAACGCGCTTATATTGGCATTGAAGGGACCTGCTGCTGAAATTTTGCAGACACTATCAGCGACAGAGCTTGATTACAGTAAGATAATGGAGGCCTTAGAAGTAAAATATGGGGAAAGTCATATGCAAGCTCTCCATCGCATGCAGCTGAGAACACGAAAACAAGGAGTCAGTGAAACTTTGCAAGAATTAGAGGCTGACATTGTCAGACTGGTTAATCTGTCATACCCGAACTATAATGCTGAACATCGAGATGAGCTGGCAGCTGATACATTTATCAATGCTCTTCGAGATATAAAAATGAGAAATCAGCTGTATCTGAGCGGAAAGGAAGTACCTGCGGAAGTCTTAGCATTGGCCCTACAAATGGAAGCTGGAAAAAGAGCGCTTGCCTTAGATAGAGTACGTAAAACGGAAGTTTCTGAAGAGCCACTAAAAGCAGCGCTGGATGAAGTGATCATACATGTCAAAAAGTTGGAAGATAAGCCTGAACGAAATCAACGAAGAAGATCTAGCAGAGTAAGATGCTGGAATTGTGGGCAGTTAGGGCACATCAGACAAGAATGCAAAACACGAGTAGCAGCAAAAGAAGGAGTAGTTCCAGGCCGGTTGATGAACCTTTCAAACAAGCAAGTGGATGTCAAAAAGGAAGGAGATTGCCGCGTTGAACACCGGAAGAGAAGGATACATTGTAACGCTGAAGATCTATCAAGAAGACCCTGTGTTAAGGAGCGCAAGTCATATAGCAGGATTGAGAGAAAGGAGGCAAATGTCAAAAAGGAAGAAGATTGCCGCGTTGAACAGGGGAAGAGAAGGATACATTGTAACGCTGAAGATCTTTCTAGAAGGCCCTGTATGGAGGAGTGCAAGTCATGTAGCAGAACTGAGGGAAATGAGGCAATGAAAGTGAACCAAATCAAGTTCCAAACTCCTGAAGATTGGTGTACCGAGGCAATTAAAAGAGAGCAGCTAGAAGATCCAGCTATGGCTCCAATATTGAAATGGAAAACTGAGGGAAGGCGACCGGAGTGGAAAGAGGTCGCACCTTTAAGTACGGAGGTGAAATGCTACTGGGCGCAATGGGACTCACTATTTATGGACAACGGGATACTTAAAAGAAAATGGGAGTCCGCTGATGGAAAGAAAGTGTTAGAACAACTGGTGTTGCCATCAAGTCGAGTGGAAGAGGTACTGGGAAAGCTGCATGGAAGTATTTCTGGAGGACACCTGGGAGTCAATAAAACCCTAGCCAAAGTAAGGGAGAGGTTTTATTGGGTAAGGTATCGAACAGACGTGGAGCAATGGTGTCGGCGATGCGATACTTGTGCAGCGAGCAAAGGACCAAAAACTAGAACTCGAGGAGAGATGCAACAGTACAATGTGGGTGCCCCAATGGAGAGAATTGCTATAGACATCGCGGGGCCATTTCCGGAAACGACAAAAGGTAACAAATACATCATGGTGGTCATTGATTACTTTACAAAATGGCCGGAAGCCTATGCAATACCGAACCAGGAAGCAGTTACGGTCGCGGAAACATTAGTCAATGAATGGGTTTGCAGATATGGAACACCGCTCGAGTTGCATACAGACCAGGGAAGGAATTTCGAATCTCAACTGATGGAAGAGCTGTGCAGAACACTCGGCATTAGAAAAACACGAACTACACCTATGAACCCGCAGTCAGATGGCATGGTGGAACGATTCAACCGAACCATGGAAGAACATTTGTCAAAGGTAGTAGAAGCCAACCAAAGAAATTGGGACAAGGATCTTCCGTTATTCTTGATGGCCTATCGTAGCGCAGTGCACGATACGACAAGTGAAACGCCAGCGAATATCATGTTCGGAAGAGAACTACATCTTCCTAGTGACATCGAGTTTGGCATCCCTGGAGGTCTGGTATCCACGAAAACAGATTATGTGGGACAACTAAGGGAGAAGATGAATAAAATCCATCAGCAGGTTCGAGACCACATTAAGATTGCCAGTGACAAAATGAAAACCAGGTACGACATAAATGCAAATAGTGGCGGTTTTCAAGAAGGAGAATTGGTATGGCTATACAACCCCAGAAGAACTAAGGGAAGATCGCCCAAGCTGCAGCCAGATTGGGAAGGCCCATATAAAATAATCAAACGAATTAATGATGTTATCTACCGCATACAAAAGGGACCCCGTACCAAGATGAAAGTGATACATCTGCAAAGGTTGGCACCGTACCAAGGTAACAGCACCAATGCGATCTCTGATATTGTTCGGGACGAACAAAACTAAATGGAGGGCAATGTAATAAACTTCGTCCAGAATGGGTTAATTTTATTTACTCATTCATGAATCAAAAGTTAACTCCTTTTTCAATCTTTTACTTGTATTGCAAATTGTATTGCATAAATTAATGTAAATTAAATTTGTTATACAAATGTTTACATTAATTAAAAGGAGTTACCTAATACATTTTGCATAAATTAAATTTGAGTTCGCTAATACAAATGCAAGTATGAATGAAAACAGGTGTGGCCTATTTCAGATGTACGGACTACGTAGTATTGATTTCTAGTGGATTATAGAAGTTTCGATTTATTTATTTTTCGATATAAATAAGCAAACAAAAATATCAGACAGTCGGTTTTAATTTTGCAATTAAAAGTGTTTTACAAATATTCGAAAGTATAAGGAATAATCGGTGGTACTTGAGCCTGGGTACTAATAGCGAAGGAATCTGAACTTAGTGGAATAGTAAATACAGATTTTACGATTCCGAATATTATTGATTCAAATTGTGGAAAAGCGGTGAAGTTTATCGTACATAAATTGGAGACCCTGGAATTTATTGTAAGGAAAAACGGAAGCTGCTGTAATTTGTTGACAAATAAAGTTTGAGATTCTGTTAACTAAAGATCTGTCTTTTACTGTCGTGTTTGTTCAATAATCTAAAAGAACCAACGAAGAGTCGTTACAATATTTATTTAAAATATAACTATTTTTCAACGAATAAAATGAATTTTTTAAACTGATTTCTTTTAGTTGCCCGCAACACCGGCAGAATGGTTGAAAGTGGCGCAAGAGTTTGAGGAAATGTGGAATTTTCCACATTGTATCGGCTCAATTGATGGTAAACATATTATGCTGCAAGCGCCATTTAACAGTGGAAGTAAATTCCATAATTATAAAGGTTTTTTCAGCACAGTCCTTTTTGTTTCTAGTTGATGCGAATTATAAGTTCCTTTATGTTGATATCGGATGCCAAGGTCGCATTTCTGATGAAGGAGTGTTCAAAAACACCGATCTTTATAAAAAACTACAGAGTAATACGTTAGGGTTGCCACCTCTAAGTCCACTTCCTGGATCTCAAAAAGATGTCCCCTTTGTTTTCATAGCAGATGAGGCATTCGCCATGTTAATGAATTTGATGAAACCATACGCAGGAGATCACAGGAAAGGTTCAAAAGAAAGGATATTTAATTATAGATTAAGCGAGCACGGCGAATTGTTGAAAATTTGTTTGGAATTATATCAGCAGTGTTTCGAGTTTTGAGAAAATCTCTTCTGCTAGAACCCCAGAAAGTTGATGTAATAGTTATGACCATTGTGTGCCTCCATAATTTTTTAATGAATAGCAAAACATCAAAAAAATCTACACTCCACCAGGAACTTTTGATGCAGAAGTAGAAGGTCGTTTAGTCGAAAGAACTTGGAGATCTACAGATACACTTGAAAACTTTGGGCATCTTCGAAATATTCCACGAAGATCACAATTGCAAGCACATGAAGTTCGTGAAGAATTCTGGACCTATTTTACTACACATGGAACGGTTGAATGGCAAGTGGATTATTAATATCCATAGTATATATTATTATGAAATACATTGTTGCTTTTAAAAATTTTAATTTATAGTTTTATCCTCTGAATATTCAGAATGGTAATTTAAATAAAATCATATAAACTTGAAAGTAAGTTGTTTTTGTGTTATC
Source organism: Diogma glabrata (assembly GCA_963693315.1). NCBI lineage: Eukaryota > Metazoa > Arthropoda > Insecta > Diptera > Cylindrotomidae > Diogma > Diogma glabrata. Next base: position 141,873,583 of record OY856188.1, on the reverse strand, counting down.
ATTGTATTCATTTACGAAATTATAAAATAATAGTATAAAAATAAATAATATAAAATAAAATATAATAAAAAAACAAACATACATTTTCATTACTCTTCTAAAATTAAAAATTCCTGCAACTCCTCACTTGGTGATGGTGAAGCTTGCCGAGTATCGTCTATAGAAATGGTTTGGTGTTGATCCAGTGGTGATCCTACATTTTGCGTAGCGCTAGATGACGAGAGAGTACAGCAGTGAGTCGGGATGGTATTCGACTGCTCAGCAAGTTCCTCCATCTCTGCATCGAATAATAAAGTATTAATTTTGTGTTTTAATATTGCTCTTTTGTAGGGATGGAATTGGTTTATTTTCTCCGCTACATATTTGCCGTAAATTGTTATTTCATCATCTTTTGAAATGGGAGTTTGCCGTATGTTGTACGCCATTTCCAGCCGTGGATCCTCCTTTTCTCGTTTTCTTTTTTGTTTCTGTGTTCTAAGTATCGGAGGTTCTATCGGAGTTTTGGGGTAATCATTAATTGAAGCATTACTGGTACTGGGACCAGACTCAGTAAATTCATAATTTTCAATGTTTTCCTATAAAAAATTATATACTAATATTTCCTTAAACTTAAACTAACTAACTAAAGTAACTAAACTAACTAACTAAAAGAAACTAAAATAACTAATGCCATGTTAAAAGAACAAAGTAAGCAATTGGTAAAAAGCAATTTGTAAAAATGTGTATTTTGCAGTTGACTGCAACGTCTGAAGTGGCTTGTATCGTGCAAATTAATTTGAAGCATATATAGTATCCACTTATGGGAACCATATAGACAACAATGTAAAAAAAATTGCTCATACTCACAGAAATTCCTTGGGAGCTGAAGGTTGCTCTAGGCACATCCTTATCTTTTAAAAAATTGAAATAAGGCAACGCATACCAATCTGAAACGTATACATCTTCGGTTCCTTTAAAATTAAATGAAAACATAATATTATCGTAATATTTTCATAACATTGGTTATGGCATTTTATTGTTCAGACAACCCTTGTAAAAAATGATAGAAAACGATAGAAACCGATAGACCGTTTTCTATCGTTTCCTATGCGGTTTTTGAATGAGAATTAATGGGTTGGAATCGTTTTTCCCATAGAAACGGATGCGGACTCTTACGTTTTGCCTTTTGTGGCGGATGCAATTTCTATCGTTTTTGGGTGTTTCTTATCGTTATTTGCTGATAAAAATGAAAATCTAGTGAAAAAATAGAACCGTTTTCTATCGTTTCCTATGCGGTTTTTGAATGAAAATGGATGGGGCTGTATCGTTTTTTTCCGATAGAATGTTTGTATCACTACAATCGCTTGCTATCGTTTTTTGGTAGATTATCTGAATCGTTTTCAATGGGATATTTCACATTTTATTTTCTGTTAATTCCTATCCGTTTTGATCGTTTCTTATCGTAAAAGCCGAATTTTAGTGCAATATCCTATCGTTTTGAATCGTTTTCAATGGGTTATTTCACATTATTTTTTTTGTTTATTCCTATCCGTTTTAATCGTTTCTTAACGTAAAAGCCGAATTTTAGTGCAATGTCCTATCGTTTTGAATCGTTTTCAATGGGTTTTTTCACTATTCGAAACGAAGATGGCGAGCTGCAAGTATATTTTCAAAAATATTTTAGATACTTGGGCCACTTATTTTGAGAATCTTTTCAACTTAAGTGACCAGCAACAAGTCGGGCGACGGGCAAAGCTTATTCGTGTGTCAAAGGTACATGTAGACGAACCAACCAAGGAAGAATTCGAAGCGGCGCTGTCAAAATTAAAACGCAATAAAGCACCTGGTATTGACGATATAACATCCGAAATGATTATACATGGTGGTGAAACTCTATCCTTAAGATTGTTTGAACTGGTTCAAATGATTTGGAGGACTAAAACCATGCCACAGGAACACAGCTATGCTGATACCAATCATAAAAAAAATAAACGCCAACAATGTGCAAACTACAGTAGAATCGCGCGCCTCTGCACAGCATATTAGGTCTTTTCCTACATTTTGCTATCAAAAATCAATCTTTTTGCTGAACAGTTGTTTGGAAAATATCAATGTGGCTTCCGGCGGGGCCGAGGTACCACCGATGCATTTTTCTCGATAAGGATAATTTTGGAAAAGTGCCGAGAGTTCAACATACCTGTGCACCAACTCATTATTGATTTCAGGCAGGCCTACGATTCTCTCGAACAAGAGGGGAATTCCTGGTATACTGGTATCACTATGCAAAATGACAGTACAGAACTCTCAATGCTGTGTACGAGTAGAGAACGAAATATCAAATTTTTTAAAGTCGACTCCGGCTTAAGACAAGGTGATGCTATCTCTCCTATACTTTTTAATTTAGCCTTGAAATATGTGTGCCGTCAAAAGAAACTACCTACTAACAACAATATCTTGTCGATAAACTCAGTACAGATGATCGCTTACGCTAATGATATTGTCATCCTCGGCCGAAGCGAAGCTGTTATGAGTAAGACTTTCAAGTCGCTTGAGAGTAGTGCTAGAAAAATTGATCTGCAAATTAACTACAATAAAACCAAACATATGAATGTTTCAAGAGAGGCTGAGAAGAAAGATTTGATGTGCGGCGATGAACGAATTGAGGGAGTTGAATCTTTTAAATATTTGGGATCAATGCATGACATTTAAATTTTAAATGCATTGTTGTTTTATTGCACGGTGAAACTTTCAATTTTGGTGTTTGTCGAAAAAGAAACAACCTTCTATAAGCTATTACTTCATTTGTATGGGTCTCCAGACACCAAAATCCCTGTTTTTTTTAGTTTCTTCTAAACTACATCTTGATTGCAATAATTTTTTCGATGAAATCCTTACTTTTTAAGTTATTCGCGAATCGTTGTCTGAAAACGTTTTTTTTTTGTTGAAAAATTGAAATGCTCACACGCGAATAAGTCGAAAATTGTTGGCTTTCAGCAAATACTTTAGATAATAAAAGTTGTTCAAAATTAGCCAATCAACTCCCGGACCTGGTTTTAATGAAAAAATTTTTGCCCCCGAGAAAGGGTGGCATCCACCTCCAGGATAAAAGCAACCCCATGCATAGGATCAACTTTGAAGAAGAGGGTAAGTAGAACCTAAATACAAATTTTTGTGGAAATCGGTGCTGTTTGTAAGGATTATACAGTTTCGCCGTATTTTCCATTGAATGACTGGACTATTAAAGTTTGTTTTTAGAAGACAGTGTAGCTAATAGTTACCTATTGTAAAATTAATAGTTTTACTAATAAAGAAAATGGTAAACAAAATTTAATTACATCCTCGACTCTCGGCATTAAAATTCCAAAGCGTTCCAACATAACTTTTACTTTTATAAAGAAATAATCTAAATTTTGATTTTATAATAATTTTTTATTATAGTTTTAACTATAGTATTGAAAATAAACATCTTGTATTTAACCATTAAAATATAATAGTTTTGTTACAAAAGTACAGTGAAAAAAATCTTATACGTTATATTAATTAACTGGACTCATTTTTGTTATATGAATCAAATTTTTATTGCATTTACTACCTAAATTATTAATTATATTAGTGGTTTAATAATCGATCTATTCATACAACAAACCAACGGTTATTAATTTGTTTTTATTGCATTAATAAATTCATATTATTAAAACATATAATCTGAAGTTTTTAATAATAATAACATAACATAATAAATAACAAGGCATTAAAAAATAAATTAAGTAAAAAGGCAAAAATAGTGAAATAAATATAAGGAAAGTTTATCATTGTTTTTATTAATTTAACAATTAGAATATCCAATTTTTTGAAATTGACCAATATAAAGTCAAGACTATCCTCAAGTGATGACAAAATCAAACCGGAATTATATTGTTTTGACTTTTTATTTTTTAAATTTACTAACATGACGCTCCGTATTTTCAACTTACTTTATATGTAAATAATTGTGACGAAACGTGTAACGTTTAATATAATAGTTGTTTTCTATTAGCATGTTAATAACTGTTGCTCTATATTTTGAAAATAATGTAAACATCAAATAAGATTATCGTCATTACTAAAACCGAAAAATTTCATAAGCCAAATTTCCACCGAGAAAATAGAGTTTTATCATTTAATTAGCGTGGCTCAAACTCCAAATAGCCGAACGACGAAGTAGTCGATGTTCTTCGAAGATATGGATATTTGGTAATAAAAGTTAATAATAAAAAACAAAGGAAACTGACAAAGATATTTTTCGGTAGAACCTGAAGCCCATGCTGACTCAAATCATTATCAAGTGACTGGTATACAAAAAAATATCCTGTAAATTGATAATAATTGATAATGTGTGTGAAAGTTCTCATGCTGCCTTTTTACTGAGGTTCTCAGTAAATAGTCTTTTATAAGAAGGCGGTTGACCACCGCTTGGTAATAAACAAATGCTGGTTTTTATGATAGCTTATTAATCTTTTTCATGATATTTATTTTATAGATCGACCAAGATTTCAGAAGGATGTTTCCAATCAGCTCAATCGCTTTAAACAAATGGAAAACTGTTTATCCTATGGTTTTAAACTTCTCTTTTTGATTCGAACAATAAAACAAAACGAGTTAAGAGCTCCATAGACCTGCAAGCATTATTGACCAGCACAACTATGAAACATGCTTGTATAGAAATTTAACAATCACAGAACCCTTGGTGAGCGAATTTTATTTGCCCTTGTCCAACTTTTTTTGATGTTGGTTTTTGTTTTTATTTTGTAATAAAATATGTGTTGTGTAGTAGGAATTACAATATGTGTCACAACAATACACGAAAACCCTTTAAGACCAAGGTCCCACAACAACATCCCGACTAGCATTATGTAAGGGCTAAGATCTGGGCCGGATTCGGCTTTCCCTACTACTGATAGGGACCGTATCAGGCTCACTGAACAGGTCCTGATCAGTAATGTAACGCCTCAAACTATCCAAACCGGATCAGGCAGCCGTACTAGAATTTAGAAACGGACCAGGCCCGGATCATTTAAGAATTTTCTTCAACATACATTAGAAAAATTAGTAAATTTACTACTACATACATTAGAAAAAATGTTTATAAAAATATTCTAACTTTATACTTACCTATACTATATGTATTGATAACGCAGAGAAGCGATAACATTTTTTTTGTTTAATAAAATGTGATGTATAGTAGGCATTACAATATGTGTCACAACAACACATAAAAACCTTTTAAGACCAAGGTCCCACAACAACATGCGTTTTAAGGATGTTAATGGACGCAAATCTGTTTTTTTTGTTTTTGTTAATTCTCCCTTCCGGATCCCTCCATGCGTACAGTTACTAAAGTATATGTGAAATTATATACTAAAGAATATACTAAAGTATATGTGAAATTTCGCAAACTATAAGTATATATCTAAAATGGATAATACTCTGGTGAATTTTAACCAAATGAAATTTATTAAAATTAAATAGGGCTCAAATCAGGACAAATAGGGCAAGCCTTAATTGGCAAATCAGATATGATTCTGATCCGGCGCTGGTCCGGCATTTACTACTAGGGATGAGATAGGATTTCAAAATTCGGGCCAGATCAGGACGAAAACGGCATGACCTAGTAGTAATATCAAGTATGATTTCTGATAGGGGCCGGATGCAAATGCCTTATCGGGATGCGTTCTAAGGTTTTGATGGACGCAAATTATTTTTTTTCATTTTTTTTTCAATTTTTTTATAGAAGGAATAACTAAACAATAAATCCTATCACGTATAAAATATGACATAGACCAATATTTCATGATAGGATAGAAAAAATAAATAAAAGGTAAACAGTAAATTTGTTTTAACAATTTGCAGGAACAAAACTTAAATGGGCTTGCCAATAATACAGCTAGTGGCATATTCCCAGATCATGCGATATATATATATATATATATATATATATATATATATATATATATATATATATATATATATATATATATATATATATATATATATATATATATATATATATATATATATATATATATATATATATATATATATATATATATATAT